>JACXGM010008625.1:12514-28753 GCA_016801145.1 Umbra pygmaea | reverse complement strand
GGATTATTCTGCCTGTGGATTTCCCTATTGTACCTTAGCCACATATCTTGTATTGCTATTCTGGCCTGACCCCTGCTCTGTTTTTGGATTTATTCTGCCTTGGATTACCGTATGTGCTGTTGCCTGTGTGATACAAAATAAATTGCCTTCAGATTTACCTAAGTGCTGTTTTTCCCCTGCCTGGGAGTGTAACATTACATGGCCAATGCAAGTTGTTGTACTCCCGGACATCCTTCATTCCATAGTGACAATATATCAATGACTCGCACCACTCTCTGTTCTACTGAGCATTAAAGGTTCAGTGTGTAAGATTTAGTGGCATCTAGTGGTATGGTTTGCGAATTGCAAACAGCCAGTAACTCACGGCCTACCCCTCCCTTTGCAAACATGAACGAGACGCTACGGTGTCCAACGTAGGATAAAATATGTTGTCTGAGACAGCAGAGTAGCAAGTCAAGCAATGAGGTTTCTTAGAGATATTAATATATTTACTTAATTATTAAGTAAAACATTTATTATTCAGTATAACCATGTTATTTCACATTTTATTTTTACTTTTTCATCATTGTGTTAGTTTTTTATTCCCTGACTTTACCTAGCTTGTTTCCATGCTAGTTAATACAAGATAAGAGAAAAAATCGCTTTGAAAACATGTTTTCCTCATTAGAGCCTTCCATCTGGGAAAAGCCACACTGATGTTTCCCCTGGATTTCTGCCTGTGTCACTCCCGTATTCGTCTGGCTTCATCATGCTTTAGAAATAACAATCCAACTAACGTTACATATTTTTTCTAATAGGGTTGTCACAACTGAGATGTTGTAGTGTTGTGAGGAGAGATTGGAGACCAGAGCAGGAAGGAGCGTTCTTGATGTTTAATGAACATGAGAATGAAAAGGACGAACTGCTGATACAGTGCCTTGCGAAAGTATTCGGCCACCTTGAACTTTTCGACCTTTTGCCACATTTCAGACTTCAAACATAAAGATATGAAACTGTAATTTTTTATGAAGAATCAACAACAAGTGGGACACAATCATGAAGTGGAATGAAATTTATTGGATTTTTCAAACTTTTTTAACAAATAAAAAACTGAAAAATTGTTTTAGTTAAGTTAATACTTTGTAGCGCCACCTTTTGCTGCGATTACAGCTGAAAATTTTGCCCATTCCTCCTTGCAATCCAGTGAGGTTGGATGGAGAGCGTTTGTGAACAGCAATTTTCAGTTCTTTCCACAGATTCTCGATTGGATTCAGGTCCGGACTTGGCCATTCTAACACCTGGATATGTTTATTTGTGAACCATTCCATTGTAGACTTTGCTTTATGTTTTGGATCATTGTTTTGTTGGAAGACAAATCTCCGTCCCAGTCTCGGGTCTTTTGCAGACTCCATCAGGTTTTCTTCCAGAATGGTCCTGTATTTGGCTCCATCCATCTTCCTATCAATTTTAGCCATCTTCCCTGTCCCTGCTGAAGAAAAGCAGGCCCAAACCATGATGCTGCCACCACCATGTTTGACAGTGGGGATGGTGTGTTCAGGGTAATGAGCTGTGTTGCTTTTATGCCAAACATAATGTTTTGCATTTGTTTTTTTTTACATTTTACCCCCATCCTAACCTTTACCTGACCAATAGTTGAGACCAATTACATTTGACATTTTAACATTTAGCTCTCGCTTATACATTTTATATTTTCCTCAATCATTATTTTTTTATTTGATCAACTATTTATTTAAGTTCAATATTGTCCATCTATCTCTTAGCCACAGCCATATTGGGTTTCTATTTGCCATGTGTATTTCTACTGTACTGTGATGCTTCACATAATTATGAAACCTTTCTATTGTCAATGACTCCACCAATTTGGAATTAAAGATATAATTTGCTAAAATAATTATCATATTATTAATTGTCTGACTATTACATTTTAAGTCTCCAAGTATTGCTATTTGTAACGTTAATTCAAGATAAATATTGCATTTATTCATCCATTCTTGTACCTGTGACCAAAAGCATGTTACATATGGACAGTACCAAAAGAGATGATCTATAGATTCGGCCTCCTCGAAGCAAAATCTGCAGAGTTGGGAAGATTGAATTCCCCACTTGTATAGATTTCTATTTGTTGACAGTATTTTATATAATAATTTGAATTGAAATATTCTAATTTTTTAGTCTGGTGTTGTTTTGCGTATTAATCCAAAATCGTTATGCCACAGGATTTGAACATCAAAAACGTTTTGCATTGTTGCCAAAAAGTTCGATTTTGGTTTCAACTGACCAGAGCACCTTCTTCCACATGTTTGGTGTGTCTCCCAGGTGGCTTGTGGCAAACTTTAAAAGACACTTTTTATGGATATCTTTCAGAAATGGCTTTCTTCTTGCCACTCTTCCATAAAGGCCAGATTTGTGCAGTATACAACTGATTGTTGTCCTATGGACAGACTCGCCCACCTCAGCTGTAGAACTCTGCAGTTCATCCAGAGTGATCATGGGCCTCTTGGCTGCATCTCTGATCAGTCTTCTCCTTGTATGAGCTGAAAGTTTAGAGGGACGGCCGGGTCTTTTTAGATTTGCAGTGGTCTGATACTCCTTCCATTTCAATATTATCGCTTGCACAGTGCTCCTTTGGATGTTTAAAGCTTGGGAAATCTTTCTGTATCCAAATCCGGCATTCAACATCTACACAACAGTATCTCGGACTTGCCTAGTGTGTTCCTTGTTCTTCATGATGCTCTCTGTGCTTTCAACGGACCTCTGAGACTATCACAGAGCAGGTGCATTTATACGGAGACTTGATTACACACAGGTGGATTCTATTTATCATCATTAGTCATTTAGGTTAACATTGGATCATTCAGAGATCCTCACTGAACCTCTGGAGAGAGTTTGCTGCACTGAAAGTAAAAGGGGCTGAATAATTTTGCTCGCCCGATGTGTCAGTTTATTATTTGTTGAAAACGTTTGAAATATCCAATAAATTTTGTTCCACTTCAGGATTGTGTCCCACTTGTTGTTGCTTCTTCACAAAAAATTACAGTTTTATATCTTTATGTTTGAAGCCGGCAAAAGGTCGAAATGTTCAAGGGGGCCGAATACTTTCGCAAGGCACTGTACATTGTTCATTGGAACTGCACAACGTATATATAATGTTACGATGCTTTAACACGGCATCGGGCGCGAATACTCTACATAAAGTACGCCTGGTTCTGACAATGATACATACATATTGTACGACACATAACAAGGTGAAGGCTCAATAAAACATGTGCGTTCTTACTCAATCAACCTGAATAGGCAACAGTAGAACAGGTAGTGGTGCACACTTAACAACAATACCCAATATCCCTAAAACTCTATATCAAAATTAATGAAATTACTTGTATTTTAGGAAATGCGCAAAACAAATGTTTTGCTAATATCTCTGTTAAGTCGTTATGTAAATGCTTTAGCATTTTATTTTGAGCAAATCAAACCCCACCCACTGAGAGCACTAGTATTGTTGCAAATATATGTGAGTATAAGGAAGTAGAAGCACTTTTATAAACTTATTTTCTTTCAGTGGTCACAGCGATTGGTTTCACCTTTTTGAATCAGGTGTGCTTTCTCAGTTATAGTTTAAGTATGTGGACTGGCTGGTGGGCCCCGAGGAGGGGTTTGAGAACCACGGTCCTAGAAACGTTTATTTCCCCAAACATTTGGGTTCAGATTATGGCTTGACAACTTTGAAACTAAAACATTTAATTTATAGGTACTGTGTCACGCCTTTCAGATATCATTATCATACAATGCAGTCAAAATTTACACCAACAAGAGCACCTCAACAAGTAATCAGATATGAGAGATATGGCTTTTCGGCCAAACTGATGGACTATGCATTACCTGTATTTATGATCTTCATCATTGGAGATGTTGATTCAAATGGAATGTTGTCAAGTATCTCCGGTACTTTTTACACGTCTTATGAAAAGTAATTTCAAACAGATCTCACAGTACACAAAGCTCTGTTGAAAACGTTATCACATAAAGGTAAAAATTACTTCCTGTTTTTTGCAATACGTATAATGATTCTTAAATGGAGCCTAGGGGAACTCGACGCCTCTCTGCAGTATATGAACACTTTGAGTATTTAATTATTAATCTTTAATGGCCATAAGATCATTTAGCTTGATGGAAAACATGGCTCCAGATTCTAGGCCCTGTGTGAGTGTGGACTGGATTTGAATAGCCCCATTATAGACATTACATTTTCAGTTTCAGTTTCAGAAAACTTATTTTTCATAGGGAACTTGTTCAGCTTTGTTGCAGCAATACGAGAGACATAAAGAGCCTAAATCTGTTGGGTTCTATCGACAAAGCACACAATATATAACTGCTCAGCTCAGACTGTTGCAGTGTTCTAATCACATCTGAAGGTTGTGGGGACGTTTTGCATTAGGTTTCATTGTATATGATGAGGCAAGGCACCAGAGTGTTAAAATAAGAAAAATGATGTGGCCACCTGCAAGTCTTGATATTTCAGACACAAAAAAGCTTTTAGGAAAATAGGAAATGATAAAACACCTATCAGCATCCATAATGAAAGATTTAGTATTTGCTTCCATTTAGAGACTTTCATTAAAACTTAAAAACTAGGTTGTCAAATGAAAAAGTATACTTAATATTTCACAGTCAACAAAGGTGCATGTTGAAATAAAGACAAACTTTGATCCAAAATAAATTCAAGGAAATTGTGTACAACAGCTAAAATAGGATTTTTTTTCATCAGGTGAATGAGGTAGGAAATGTAAATAATTTTATGAATATATTAAAAGGAGTATGGTATCCTCTTGGCATGTATGTTGTTTTCCCTCTAACCTGTGTCTTCGCTCCCACCTAAACAATCATTAGCAATAATGCTAGTAACTGTCAAAACTCTAAGGAATGCTTACAAATGACAAATCCAACATCCTAATTCGAAAAGCATTGGATATCAGGCTGTTTACGTGCAACTGTGAATTACGCAAAGTATTAAACATCCACAACCCAATCTTTTGCTATGCAGCATTATTGATTACCTTAGGCAAAAGTACCTGATAATTCAGGTGTTATGTTAATTGGGAGATAATATTGCTCAACACCTCCCCAATTGACACACTTTGTTAAGACACATCTCTATTATTTCGTCCTCTCCAAGATGAGCCTGAGGTGGCTGTGGGCTACGGTTTCGAAGGGCTCAGCTGTAGCCTTCACTTCTCATTATCCAGTCCAGTCATCCATGAGGCACGCACACATGTACAATCCTTTTTTTAGAAAACAGCCGCCGACTACGACTCTGAAACACACATGGAACTATGGGTAGCAGTAATGATGTCACACCTGTGAGACTTTAGACTTTATTGAGCCTCTAACTTGTTCCATCCTTTTCTCTTCCTCTCTTAGTGTTTACTATTTAACCTTCATAATTTTCCCCTTCAACAAATGACATTTTAATGGGCCATACACACAGAAATGATTGTGCTGAGGATCCCTCATCATTAATAAAGAAAAGAGTTGTCTCCCTGGAGATCTAGTTTGGGATGTCCTCCTTCCCAAAGGATAACCAATTGGTACATTCACAGAGTATCAGGCGAGGCAACAAGGATACAGGGAGAGGAAGCCACTGTGGATAGTTGAGCCCCTCCCATACTGCATGTGTCTAGGCCCTGTGTGATAGAACACCAGCACACTGGGATAATCCAATAGCAGACTCTCCCTGGCTGGTGTAGCTGCTGTGCTTCAATCGAATATAGTGTTTGGAGAGATGGGGGGGTTCTGTCACACTTTTTCTCTTCTCTTTCCTTCTCCTTATGGAGTCATTATGAGCTGTGGGGCTCACAAATGCACGAGGAATATTTTAGATACAGTAGAATTGTAGAGCGTACACATTATGGCAAACTAAAAATATCACTCATAAAGCCCCACTTCCACTATAATTGTCACTCCATTCAAAGATAGAGATAGGAGAGTGGCTCATATTTTCAGTCAGAATAATGTACATGATTGGCTAGGCCTGGGAAGACATAGAACTCTGGACCTAGGTTTGGTGGCTTTTGAGAGAGGTGGATGTTCTGGAGAGTCTAGCAGCCAGCATATAAAAAACTCAGAATTCAACAAATCAGAATATAGCCTAGAAATCAAGCACGTGTCTGTAAACCCTAAGCCAATATACTGCAGAAAAAACTGAAATAACACAGACCTGTCAGAAGAAATATCAATAAGCCTGGAGACGCTGTCATAGAAAAGCAAAACTGGATGAAAACAGAATAGGATGGTCGGAAAGGGCAGTCTTACTCAAACTTTTTTCTGACAGTGACCTACAAATGATGGTCTTCCTCCTCTGGGCACCACCTGCGTATAGTCATCATTGCTTTTTGTTAGAAACACATACAGGGCTAGATTTATCAAGTGGTTTGAGACTGTTTCCAGGCGCTAATTGGTCGCAAAGACGGACGTAACCGATGCGGGCTATTTACAAACCAGGTGCACTTGGGTAAAATCGCAGATTGCCTGCCACATGAATCAATATGCGTTTGTGGGAGGGTCATGGGGAAAGTGGGAGTTCCACCCAAAAAGGTGGGAGGATACTCGTAAAGTGCGCCTAATTATATATTCCGTGGTATTTACAAAGACTGTTAGTAAAAGCGCGCCTCTATTCTGCGGGGGGAATTTTCTGCCTCTTCAAAGCAGGTCTAAACCAGCAAGTGCGTTTTCCTGTGTGTTCAAATATAGCTACATCAATGGCAGCAGTGACAGCAACAAGTTTCAAACATAGCATCAAATACACTTGGCACAAAAAAAGACAAATGCCTCCATCTGTTCCATTTTTGATAAGCAATTTTGCGATTATTGACCTATATAACACTATTTAATTACTTAACCACATCGGTTGGCTTTACATATCAATGATATAGGCTAAACATATGCATATATCCCAAACGCCAACACAACAGTATCATTACAAGCCACACATACCTTCATTCTCTACAGAGATCTCAGCAGTATCTATGCCGTCCACACCTTCCACTTGTTCGGCAACGTGTATTTGTTGCACCACCTAGTTAGCGTGTCTATTTCTGGTGGACCTGAACCAGTTCTCCTCTTTTTACCTCCTCCACTTCTCTCCGTGTAGATGATAACGAGTTGATTTAACTTGTTATGGCAATCGAAATTGGATGTTTTTCCGAGGGTGTGGATGTTCTGCCCTGTAATATATATCAGGTTTGCTGTTACTTCATGCACTAAGATGTTAATTTCTTCTTCACTAAATTTAAGCTTGTGCTTTCTTTTTCCCATAGGTAGATCCATGATAGATACATATTGGCCCATTGTTTGCTCTTTTAGAGGCGCGCTAATGGAGGGCGGAGTATGCGCTGATTGCGTAATGGGTATCGGGTTTGATAAATACTACGCTAAATGTGGAAGCATAGCGTGCGCTATTACCGAACGCGCATAAACAGACGCAGCAGCAAACTGCGCTAGTGTTAGTAAATTCGGCCCACAGTATGTTAAAATGTGAACCACCACCAACTACTGTATGTTAGAGCACATTGTGCTATTGGAAACAAAAACAGGCATTAATAAAACTTTTTGGTATCAAAAAATATATAAAAGGGTGTAAAAAAATTTTGAATTTGAAGGATTTAGGTCTAAAGTTTGTAGTGACTTCCAGAGTGGTATTAGACAATTACCAATAATAATTAAGAATAACCAAAAATAAAGAAGACATGCATTACTTTGAATTGCAGTTTTGCCACAGTCCGTTTTACTGTCTGCTCCACATTTTGTGGGTTTGATAGTGATGAAAAAGACCACAGTTACCTGTTCCTTTAGAGTCATAACTTTATTATACAGTACTAGGTGGTCATGATGGAAAATGTCTCAAACAGTTCTAAAGCTAGAGCCATTCATAATAAATGAAATGTGCCAACTACTAAATAGTGAGGATCGACACATATTTTCTGCCAGTGAATCGTCAATGAATCGTCAATGCAATCATTGGGTCGTTTATTACAGCTATGACATGGACAAGCAAGCATTCGTAAACAGACTGGCACTGGCCCATGGGCCCAGTTTTGAGATTCACCATGTTAAGACATAGATGAGATGGCTATTAAATATGAAATATCTCAGAGGACAGTAAGATAAATATAGCCTAATACAGTTGCTACCCTGCAGTGGATGAATTAAAGATTAGAAAGTGTCTAAATTGAATGTGTAAAATGTTATTAACTCAGCCATTCTAGGGTGAAATTAAAAACCAATCTGTTTTAGTATTCCACAGATCATGAGCACGTGATCTTAACACTTCCTACACTGAGCCGGGCCGTGTTGCGTTTCGCGCTAAATGTCAGGACCATCTGTGGTAACACCGAGCCGCCAGGGAGCTTCTCCAGAGCATTACAAGTACATGAAATGAGCAGCAACCCAACACTAACACTGCAAGATGTCATAACCATACAATATTTACATGGGGTTATGGAAGTGTGTAAATGTTGGGCATGTGAAAGCGGTCAGTTGCATGACCTAAGGTATTCTTTGTGTAGCCTGCTGTTGGTTCATCTCTCTTCTCCTACACCTTTCCCCATATTTCCTTGACTTTCCTTAACTCCTCACATGGGCTGCTATAACTGCTCATAACATACCATAACAAGTCATGGAATATTGATGTGCAGTGTCATATTAAAACATGATAAGATGATTTACAAATTTCTTGCTCTCACTTTCCCCAATTCTATATCCTAGCTATTGGAAATGCTGCTGAAATAGAACACACAAATAGACAATCACAAACACACACACACAAACACACACACACACAAAAACACACTGAGTTATTGCAAAACAATCAAATCAGAAGCAGTGCCAGACCCATGGCAGCCCCGCATTTCCAGCTGACCGAACACTAAAAGCATTAATTTATGGCATCACGTGGTGTCTCTTGAATTATCCCCATTAATATGCTGTCTAAAAATGTTTTATTGTGCATATACACTTAGAACAAACATATGATTTAGGACTGTGCTGCCGTTAGAAAGGAGACAGAATGAGAGAGTGTTTTAATAACCCTTTTACATCACTGTCACCCCTGTCTTTCTGCATTACCGAGAGCATTTTTTATAATTGCTACTGAAACGATAAGATAAAGCAAAGCAATATACCAGAATAGCATGACGAATGATTTGGCCTTATAAGTCCATATACTTTTATCATCTCCATTCAGCTAGAAGAGGGCTTGTCACCCCCAGAGCCCAGCACCTCTATCTGCTTATTCCTAGGTCCCTGCCTCTCTTTTCGGCTTTCCGAGCCCCTTGCTTGAACGTTTCACAGGCACTCTGGGAGTATCTTTAGAAGCCCTTCGTGACAACTGCTGATATAAAAATGGTTTCATAAAACAACACTGGTTAAATACAGATTGGAAATGATTGGGATTATCTTGTTGGTTTAATTAGTGCTTCTTTCTACATGTGTCAGCTGATATCTTGTTGTGTCAGAGCAGGATTCACCTTCCTTATTATTTTCTTTATCTCTGTTTCTGTCCCCATTATTCCATGTTGTCTTTACAACATCTAAATGACAACCGCTTCCTCTTCTCTCTCTATCACTTTCTTCCTCTCATTCTCTCCATCACTCTGCCCTCTCATCTCTCTCTTCTCTCTTTATCCTTCTCTTATTCATCTCTCCCCTCTCTGTTGTTGTCGCAGGTGTCACAGAGCACCTTATTAATGGCAGACTAGTCAGACCCCCCCTTCCCCCAGTTATTTATTATTCATGAATCAGACACAAATAGAACCATAAATAAACATATCTGTGGCAGTGTAGGCTAGCAAATGAGTCTAAGGCGAATAATGCCTGCTATCATATCAGAGCGTTTGCATCTTTGTTGTAGGCTGCTGCTACGTGGGCGAGAGCTCCTAGGCCCTTTGAATGAATGGAAAGCCTTTTGTGTTGGTTAGAAAAGATACTTGGTTGCTCTTGACTTAGCCAGCATGTAATGAATTATGTGTTATTGCAGGATGAATGGGCCATTTTAATATTTTATGGTCTATGCATTTGTATAAAACAGACTATGATGTACTGTATGAGTGATAAATATTTGTTTATACATGTTTCATCTTTACAGTTTTTGCTGCCTGAAAAACATATTTGTCCAGCCAGAATTGAAAAAATAGAAATACATGTAAGCCAAACCATAAACAGCAATGACCCAAATTACAATTTTTAATTTTTATATAATGTACGTGACACAATAAGTTAGCACAGAATGATCATCACCACCACATGGACTGTATTCCCTGTCTCTAGGATGACCAAAGCAGATTGTCACTTTTAAGAACAAGAATATCCAGAATAAAAAGGGCTTATTTTCCTTTTTCCATTTTGTCATTTACAGCAAAAACAAAGCAATGTCAAAACTGCGTTTTAGATATAGATTTACAGTTTACAGTTATATTTTGTAAGAAATACTAAAATATAGTGTAGTATAACATTGTAACAGGTGTGTCGAGTGGTTGCCGGTGAAACCTAATTAAGGAGGATGGGCTTAATTGAAAAAAATTAAACAGTATATCACATTGTGTTCAACTTATTTATCTCCATTCTATTTATTACAGTCCAGACATTATTATGAGTCCATTCTCCTCAATTAAGTTTCACTGGCCACGTAATTATTTAATATTATTTCTATTGATACCAAAGTTGATCTAATGCTAATGTTGGTCTGGACCTGCTGCCCTACCTTGCTCATGACAACATGTTCAATATTTTGTGCCACAAATGTAATCTGAAACTATATATCTTTTTTGCCCTTTGAGCTACTCCATTTCTACCATGCATGTAAACCTTTCTTTCTCTATGGGACCTTGCAATCACCCTATTGCTCCATTCTTACAAATAGCAACTCAGAGGTCACCCCTATTATTCATGAATAAGGACTGATTGTTGGTTCAACAACTTTATTTAGTCAAAATCTCTGAGTCAAAATTTAAGCCAAGGTCTACTAGTCAGGCTTTTAAAAAGCCTAACAAATGTAGGCAAGCACAATTAACATATTAAAAAGTGTTCTGTTTTAATCAGGTCTGAGCAGCAGGCTAAAGGTCCAAAATATAAAGCACATCACTGCACATTAGCTATGCTTGAACTGCCCTGGTAATATTGTTATTCTCAGACCATTTTAAAAACACAATGTCATCACATTGACAATCATATACCTTTGTTGTTAACCACTGGTGTGTTAAATCATGGCAAATTAATGCATGTGCTAATTTTACATTAAGTAATTTAGTTGAGACTCTTGGTCTAAGGGACTTACAGTAAGTATGTGTATACATTTTCATACTGACTGCCATCAAACCCACAACAATGGTGTTGTAAGGGCTATTCTTTTCCTTTGCAGCTACACATTACTAATGTCCCGCAGGTCGACAAACTTCCCCAACCTTTCTTGTGGGTCTGGCGACAAGTAAGACTTTAGTCTTGGTGGCCAGGTGATGGGTTGGATAAGGAGCTGCCTCTAGCCAACCAGGGTTTGCGCTCTGGGAATCACAGTACGTGTCCCCCTCATCTTCCTCCTCAGCCTCTTCCTGGTCCGTCTCTCAGCATATCAGTCCCTTCTCTCCCTCTGCATCATCGTCATTAAGCTGTTCTTCATCCTGTCTGCTGTCCTATGTCCAAGGATACACACTTGTTCCCCCCCAAAAATGTCATTTTTAAACTATGGCTGTGGTCCCGGGATTCTCTGTCTGTTGTGTGTGGGGGGGTAGCTAGCCCATACCTGTGTTGACAAATACTGTATCTTCTCTCGTCAACACCACCGAGCCTACCCAACGCTCGGTAGGGGAATCCAAAGGCACTATACCCCACTTCTACTAGCCCACTTTGTTAGTGGCATAGCGGTGATAGCCCTTGGACTCCTGGATGCCATCGAGTGGGGCACAAATAATGTTGTCCCACTCATTGTACATGGAAGACTCCTAGCTCCCGGACTGGTCGCCTGTGCCTCTTCCTCTTTTCCTTTTTCTTTGTAGTAAGGTGGTTCATTCTGTAATGATGTTGCTGTAGCAGAGAGAATGAAGAAACTTGCAAAGGTATGGAGAGAAATGAAAAAGTTTTAATCTGATATAACGTTGGTGGGTCTTAATTGGGGATGCCGGGCTTGCATTACGTTCGGGACCGGAGTGAATGGATTTTAATTGTAATGCAAGCCCGGCGTCCACATTTATGATCCACCGATTGCGACTGATGGTGTAATGGGCTAATTCATAATGATAGTCAGTGGTTCGAGCCTGACTATGGCTTCTCCAACTTTGTCTGTACCTACAGCACTAGACTGCCCAAATTGGCAAGGCGCTACCCGGAATTTGGGATAGATTAGTCGGATTATCTACCTTGCCACGTTGCTCTCCAGCAACTCCTTGTGTGCAAATCGGGCACAAATGAATTAAATCATGGATATATATATAGTTAGTGAGTGTCAATCATCGCACGCATGATCTTACTAAAGGCTTTAGTGTTGGATGAGCAGTGTGAAAAAGGCTCGGCGACATGTGGATGGATGAACCATATGAGTTCCACATGTGTCAAGGAGGGTTGTGGAGCTGCAGATGTAGCAGGGTTAGTGGGGAAAAATGTTCACTTCTTTTGACTTGTTAAATCCCCAATGATGCTTAGCCTGTCAAGTCTGCTTCACAAGGGTTCCTGTAAGTCTTGTGAAGTTGCACATCTGGTTCTAAAAACTACTAAACATTCTACTTAAAATTATGCGTAATCTACTTTGAAGAACAGAAGAACAAATTGATTATCAGACTATACATACCATATGAACCATTTAGAAATGACAGCACCTTATGTACATGGACCCCTATTTTTTGGCACCAAAAAATATTGGACAGTTTTAAAAAGTCAATACAAGCATTGATTTGTCATATGCACAGCAACACAAGTGGTCATTCTTAACACATAAATTCTTAAGACATGGCAGGCGACATCTACGTATTAAGTTGATAAAAAGAAAATCTACAGTTAAAAAAATTAGCGAAGTATATGAAGAAGTGTATATACAGTTCAACCATTAGTATTCCCTTAAAATGTAAAGAGGACTATGGTCATTAGAATGACTAAAGTGTGAGGAGTGCAATAAAAAAAATGTTACATTAAATCTGCCAGTATATGAACCAGAGTGTGGAATGCAACTATCAATGTTCAGTGTTGCTGTTTGAGAAGCCTGATGGCCTGAGGATAGAAACTGTTTATGAGGCTGGCAGTCCATGCTCAGATGATCCGATAGCATCTACCAGATGGTAGCAGCGTGACCAGACCATGTCCTGGATGGCTGACATCCTTGGTTATTTTCCGTGCCATCTTAAGGTATTGTGTGTAAAAGATGCCTTGCACGAAAGAAAGATAGCTTCCAATGATGCTCTGCGCTGTCTTACCTGTTCCCCTCCCCCTTTTTCAGGTGTTCCCTATGTACTGATTGTTTCCTGGTGTATTTAACCTGTCCTCTCTCCCTGTTTGGGTTGCTAGTTCATCTTGTGTGTTTCCTGAGTCGTCCCAGCCGGTTTGTTATTTCTCAGTGTCTCCCAGTAGCTGTTAATGAACTTCCGGTGTACCGAACCCTGCCTGCCAAGTTCCCGAGACCGCTGGCTGTCTGCCTGTGCCTCCTTACAAGAATTATTACTGTGTACCGAAACTTGCCTGTCACTGACCTGAGTCTGCCTGCCATATATTGGGAGTAATAAACCATGGTTACACTCCATACCCGTCTCTGCTGTCTGCATTTTGCTTCTAGGCCTGAGTTGTGATAGTAAGAACTAGCCATGACAGACCCAGCAGACAACACTCCGAAACGCTGTCAGCCTTCAAGGAACCACATGGGGAAGTATGAGGGGCTGCTGCAAGACGTCATGACTGGGTTACGGACCCTGTCGGAGCGCCAGGATCGGATGTTCGAAACCCTGACAGAGCAATTGAGGGGGCTGCTGCGGTAACACCTGTTCCTAACCCCAGCAAACCCACAGCTTTTCCGGGACCCCCCCCCGGCTATGCCTGCTTCCCGGGAGCCTCGCTTACCTCCTCCTGAGCGTTTCACTCGCGACCCCGAGACCTGTCGCTCGTTCCTAGTGTCCCAGTGCTCCTTGATATTCGAGCTGCAGCCTTCTTCGTTTCCCTTCGATCGCTCCAAGATTGCATTCCTCCTCACCCTTATGACGGGGAGGGCCCTGGCTTGGGCTACGGCGGTTTGAGAACAACAGACGCTGCTATGTGGCGACCTGGATTACTTCATGGCTGAGGTGAGGAAGGTGTTTGATTCCCCCATATCGGGTGGGAACTCTTTCGTCTTCGCCAAAGCTCTCGCAGTGGGGCGGATAACGCTGTGGATTTTCTAACCCTGGCTGCTGAGAGTTCATGGAATAGGTAGTCCTTGTTTGACACTTTTCTCAACGGGCTGTCTGACCCCATCAAGGACGAGCTTGCTGCCAAAGATCTGCCAAATGAACTCGATACACTCGTTAGCCTGGCTGTCCGGATCGACAGCCGATTACGGGAACGTAACAAGGAGAGGAGAACTGCTAATCTCAACCACAATCGCTCCTCCGACCATGCCCGTTCTTCCGGTTTCCGAAAGCCTCCGGGAATACCCGAACACCCCCGAGAGTTGCCGAAGCCTCACGAATCCCGAAAATGGAACCTATGGAGCTAGGAAGGGCAAGACTGACACTAGTGAGCGGGAGAGGAGATTTAACAGTCGTAGCTGTTTATATTGTGGAACTGCATGGCATTTTATCTCTAATTGCGCTTTAAAAGACCAGGCCCACCAGTAACTGTGGGTGTACTAGTGGGCCAAGCAGAGAACAATTTTCTTACAACCCGCAGCCCCCTCCAAGCACTCCTCCTGTGGGGGTCCCAGTCCAATTCCCTGCATGTACTCATTGATTCAGGGGCTGATGAGAGCTTCATTGACGCAACCCTGGTTCAACAGTTGGGCATTCCTACCCTACGTCTTCCCAACCCTGTGGAGAACAGGGCCTTAGACGGTCGACCTATCGGGAGGGTGACTCTCTGCACATCTCAGGCAACCACAGCGAAACAATTCAGTTTCTCCTCATCAGTTCCCCCCACGTTCCTATGGTGCTGGGTCACACTTGGCTCATTAAACACAACCCTCTCATACCCACTGTCTGAAGTCTGCCCAAGGCCCCCCCGTTTCCAAGATCTCCAACCCTACGGCCGGGCATGTCCTCTGTCCCCGTGGAATACCAGGACTTCCAGGATGTTTTTAGCAAATCCCGGGCATGCTCGCTTCCCCCTCATCAACCCTATGACTGTGCCATCACCCTCCAGCCTGGTACATCCCCTCCCAGGGGGTGGCTCTACTCTCTGTCTGATCCCGAGACCAAAGCCATTGATGCGTACATAGAGAGCTCTCTCACCACTGGTCTCATTCGGCCATCCTCATCCCCTACTGGTGCAGGGTTCTTTTTTGGGGAGAAGAAAGACAAGACCCTGAGCCCCTGCATTGATTATAATGGGTTAAACGACATCACCATCACGAACCATTACCCGCTGCCCCTCATCTCCTCTGCCTTCGAGACGCTTCAGGGGGCCACCGTCTTTACCAAGCTTGACCTACGGAATGCCTATCACCTGGTTTTGGTCAGAGAGGGGGTTGAGTGGAAGACTGCTTTAAACACTGCCAGCGGACACTATGAATACCAGGGCCCGTATTCATAAAGAATCTTAATGCAACGAGTAGCTCCTAGTGAGAAAATTCTAAGAAAATTCTTAGAAATGTGGGCGTTTACTCTTAAAATTAAAAAAAATCCTAGTAAAGAAAAAAGTAATTCAGAAAGCATCTTAACTCTTAAAAGAGGTCCATCCATCCATCCATCTTCATCCGCTTATCCGAGATCGGGTCGCGGGGGCAGCAGCTCCTCTTAAAAGAGGTCCTAAGTCCAAAATTGGTAGGAGTACAGACGAGGACTTTTAAGAGGCTTAAGAGTTCCTTCAGTAGAGGAGAAGACGGAGGAATTACGAAGAGGGAGAAGAAATGTGTTGCAGACAATGAATGACAGTGAGTCAATACGCTATAGATTAGATCGTGCAGGGATCATGTTTGTGACCGATCTTATTAGAGACACGGTAACATCTCCGACACAGCGCAGAAATGTCATAGTGCCAGAAATGAAAGTAATCACTATATTAAGATATTTGGCAACTGGGAAA
>JACXGM010008625.1:0-12414 GCA_016801145.1 Umbra pygmaea | reverse complement strand
AACCTTCTGTAATCAGAGTGATCACACAAACAATTACAGCACTTTCAGAACCTCTTATTGTGTCGCAGTACATTTCCTTCTCACTGGACATTCCCACCTTGCAGGCATAAAAAACTGCATTTATGAATATAGCAGCCTTGTTGTCGGAGTAATTGATGGAACCCACATCCGAATTCTTCAACGTGATCTCCGAAATACGTGATACTACCACTGACACTTAACTTCAAACCTTGTGGCAGCTTCACGGAATGGCCGAAAATTCTGTGAAACTGCCACGGATCCTTAACTTCTAAATCCGTGACAGTTTCACGGAATACTTAAAATCGCTCAGTTGTTTCCTTCTTGGACAACCAACCAATCACAGTCTTCAAAAGATTGTGTCATACATAGCAACGGGGTCAGCCCCGCCTCCTCACTAAGATAAGAGTTTTTGTCTTTCCTTGCTTAGAGTTGCTCTTAGATGGGTCTGGAATCGATCTTAAGCTAAGACCCCTACGTAAAAAATTTTAAGCTAAATTAGGAGTTTTCTAAGAGGATTCTTAGAATCTTTATGAATACGGGCCCAGGTGATGCTGTTTGGCCTGACCAATACCCCTTCCACGTTCCAGGCACTAGTCAATGACGTTCTGCGGGACATATTGAACCGATTTGTCTTTGTCTACCTAGACGACATCCTGGTGTTTTCCCGTTCTGCACAGGACCATGTTGGGCACGTTCGGCAGGTACTCCAGTTCGGCAGGTACTCCAGTTCGGCAGGTACTCTTGGAATACGTCATTCTCTGCTTGAAGGCTCTGGAGGAGTGGCCACCTCTCACTACCCACCGTCAGCTACAGCGATTCCTGGGCTTCGCTCATTTCTATCGGAGGTTCATCAGGGGGTACAGTACCCTGGCGATCCCCCTGACTGCACTCACCTCTACTAAGGTCCGGTTTGTTTGGAATCAGGAGGCAGCCCGAGCCTTTGAGAACATGAAGCACCGTTTCACCTCTGCTCCCATCCTGGTCCACCCTGACCCTTCCTGTCAGTTTGTCGTGGAGGTTGATGCATCCGATGTGGGTGTAGGGGCTGTCCTGTCTCAGCGGTCAGCCATGGGCCAGAAGCTCCATCCCTGTGCTTTCCTCTCCAGTCGTTTTACTCCTGCAGAGGAGAATTATGACATCGGCAACAAGGAGTTGCTGGCTGTGAAGGTGGCTTTAGAGGAGTGGAGCACTGGCTGGAGGGGGCGGAGCAACCATTCCAAGTCTGGACTGACCATAAGAACTTGGATTATCTCTGCACCGCCAAGTGGATTAACTCCCGTCAGGCCAGATGGGCCCTGCTTTTTGCCCATTTCAACTTCATGCTGTCCTACCGACCTGGTTCGAAGAACGCCAAGCCGGACGCACTTTCCCGTGTGTTTAACCACCCTGCTGGTACGCCAGACCCTGTTCCCATCCTGCCAGTCTCTTGTCTGGCCACTACCCTGGTCTGGGGTATTGAGGGTGAGGTGGGCAAAGCCCAGCTGAAGCACCCAGATCTGGGGGCTCTCTTCCTCGTCCTACGACAACAAAGAACAAAGGACTGGGCTGAAGGCACTCCCACATTGTTCTCCTGGTATCCCACAGAACACTCAAATGGTGACAGGCCCGTGGCGGTGCTCAGGAGCGAGTTACGGGCGTACTTCACCCAGACTAGCTGGCTGCTCCATGTGGTTGGGTTGGAGGAGACGAGGTGGCGTAGAGTTGTTTCCAGGTCCTGTTTGGCCTGCTCTGATTGGCCGTTGGTCTGAGGATGGAAACCAGAAGAGAGGCTGACTAATGACCCAATGAGAGCACAGAAGGCCTTCCAGAACTGGGATGCGAATTGGGGACCCCAATAAGATACCATGTCAGTGGGAAGGCCATGGATCCCGGAAAACGTGCTGCACCTTAAGTTGAGCCGTCAGAGTTTGGAAGTATGTACACTCTGTACATTTTGTATGTTAGCCAAACAGTGTCTGTGCCGCTGAAAAGAGCACATAGGCTATATATGCATAATTGTGGTGCACTCGCTCTGGCTATACCCTGCAACCTTGAACAAGGTTTCTAAGCTACATGATGAAAAGCTATTGAATTAATATCTTGAGGCATGTAATTTATTGACCGTCCGGAACCATAAGCAGGGTTATGTTGTAGCTGTGTCCGTGAAAACAAGATCTGTTCTCAGGGTTCAATTTCGGTTTTGTGCTGTTAGAAAAAATTATGTAATTGCTAGCCCACAATTATAGTTAATGTAATAACAAAAACCCAATCCCCTCAGCTCCGAGGGCATCTTTCTGAGCCCCGGGAGTTTTTAAAGTCTGGTGACACGCCTGGGTCAGACCCATCTGCTAGCGATGGGGGCCGAGACTGAAACCTACATGAAAAAATATGCACTAAACAAGCCACTTTGAAATTTTGCTGTTTTCATGAATACAAAAATTTGGGTGATCCTCCCCTCAACAAATATTAAAAAGACATGACTCTCCCCTATTTTCCTCCGATGGTCCATTCCATAAATACTCAACGGTCCCTTAGCAGGCACAATAGTATTAAAAGCTGTAGTCCACAAACAGCATCCTCACATCACACTTATCCAGGTGGGAGAGGACATTGTGTATTGCCAGGGCGATTGCATCATCTAAAGATGTGTTAGGGGATATGCAAATTTAAGAGGATCCAGGGTGTCAGAAAGGGATGAGCAGATGTGAGATCTGACTAGCTGCTCAAAGCACTTCATGATGATGGAGGTCAGTGCTACAGGGCGGTAGTCATTCAGACAGGTCATCCAGCTTGTCTCTGTAGTTCCTTTTAGCATCTCTGATGGCCCACCTTAGATCATAGCTGGACCACCTCAAGGCTTCCAGGTCCCCAGAACGACAGGCAGATGACCGCGCTCTGAGTCTAGCACAGATATTACCATTAATCCAGGGCTTCTGGTTAGGGAAAGACCTCACATATACCCTCAGAATTACATCAGTGTATTTGTTAATATCTCTGTCTGCTGCCTCAGCGAACATCTGCCAGTCTGTGTAAGGTAGAGATGGCATCCTCACCCCAGTGTTGGACTGCCTGAAGAACCGGTTTCTCCTGTTTTAGTCGCTGCCTGTAGGACAGGAGTAGAAGAATGGAGGTTTGATCTGACTTCCCAAAACGTGGGCAGGGGACAGGTTTGTAAATATTCCGAATTGGTGAATAACAATGATCAATTATCTGGTACACGCGTAGGAAAGTTCATGTGTTGGTAATGTTTTCGTAAAATATTTCTCATATTAGCGCTGTTTTTAGAAGCCGATAACAATAGAGGCTGCCTCAATGTGAGCATTTTCTAGTCCATTTATTATTCCATACACTACCTCTAGGGCTCATTCTTTATTTGCCTGCAGTGGGAATGCATTACTGTGATAATGATGCAGCTGAACTCAGGAGTAAGGTAAAATGGCCTTTTCGGTATGGTTAAACCTCCATTTTGGTGATGAGTTTTGAGAGTACTGCTACGTTCGTGCCCCAGCGCAAATTAACCAGAAAACATATTCCCCCTTCCCTGCACTTAATGGACTCCAGAGTACTGTCCTGCTGGTAAATGGAAAACCCATTCAGAGTTACAACTTCTCTGGAACAGTGTGATCTAGCCAGGTCTCAGAGAACACCATCATGCAGCAGTTTAAATGTCCCTCTGGAAGGTAATCCGTGCATTTAATTCATCTGTTTTATTATCCAGCAATTGCACAAGTAGAATGCTCAGTAATGGTGGGTTTCAACATTATCCTCTACTCTTCCTTCTCCGTTGGCAAAGTGGTAAATAAACCAGCAGAAAAACAAGGTAGTTGCAACTCATACTCCGGTGTTTAATGTGAAAGTCTGAGTCCAGTAACGAGCAAATTTCCACAAGTTCCCAATGATCATACTGTATACTTGCATGCATAGTATGTGAAAACGTATACAAATATAATACAAAAAGGTTTTAACCAAAAATGACATAGTGTACTCTGAGCCATTGTCCGTGCGCCCTTACAGAAGCGACACCTAGCTTTAGACTGAAGTAATAATTGTCATTATTTGGTGACATATCCTTGACATCTCCATCCTTGACATCACCAGACGCGTGGTATCTTCCCTGGAGATGCTCAGCCAGGCCTGTACTGCAGCAATCTTCTGTTCCTGTTTGCTTCTGTTACTTATTGCCTTCAGTCCTCTCTTCAGAATGTACATTTTCAGATACGATGATTGACCAGTCATGGATTTTTCACTTTTTGGCCATCAAAAATCCCTTTGTTGCTCTAGCTTTATGTTCATTACGCTATGTTTAGGGTCATTGTGTTGGTGCATGATGAAGTACCGTGCAATGAGTTTGGAGACATTTGGTTTTATCTCAGCTGATAAATAATTTCTGTCGACTTGAGAATTCATTGTTTTACTTCTGTCTGCAATTACATCATATGAAGATAAGTGAGCCTGTTCCACTGGCAGCAATACAGGCCCAAGCCATTTTATCTCCACACTTTCCTCTTTCCGTCACTCTGGTAAAGGTTAATCTATGTTTCATCTGTCCAAAATACTTTTTTCCAAAACTGTTGGGGCTCTTTGATGTGCTTTTTAGCGAACTGTAAGCTTACCTCTGTTCTTCAGGCTTATCAGTGTTTATCTTGGTGTGTACCCTCTGTGGTGTAGTCTTCTACGTACGGTAAACTTTGACACATCAACAACTGCATCCAGGAGAGCGTTTTTGATCTACTGGGCTGTTCTCGTAGGGGTTTTCTTCACCGTAGAGAATATTATCTGGTCATCCACTACAGTGGACTTCCTCTGTCTACCGGGTCTTTTGGCAAAATTGAGTTTCCCAGTTTTTTTTGTTTTGTTATTTTGTTAATGATGAACCAAATTGTTGACCTGGGCATTCCCAGGTTTTTTGCATTGATTTTCATTTCTGAGCTATTTGACTGCCATATTGATATTTTGGCCTCTGAAATGGTCATACTTTGTCTTACAGTGAAGTGCTTTATTGTTTTGGATTCAGAAGACAGTTGGCTACAAGATGAATAAATAAACCCAACGTTCTTAGACTTTCATGCATGATGTAAAATATAGGCCAAAAAATAATGTATGTTTAATTGAGTTAATTATTGTAAAATTCATGTAAACTATGATGAATACCACTGTAAACTCCATGTTGGCATGCCCCCACACTGTAAAAAAATGTTCTGTAAACAAACAGCTAAAAGTATTGGTAACAAATATACCAGTACGTTTTCTTGAATTTTACCTACATTTCCTTCAAGATAATTACAAAAAATACTTTATAAACACAGTAAATGTCCATTAACACACAGAGCTGTAGATATTTTACTATTTTTCTATTGTTCTATATGTTTAAAAATATAACACCCCCACCCCCTCCCACCCTAAAATAGCCTGTTTTAGTGCAGGGGGACATCCTACAGAAATGTTATTTTGTCATTTTAACTGCTTGCTTTGCAGCAGAACCCTCTCTTTCCCACGGTACCAACCATTTGTATGTAGCATGTGTTGGTTTGGGAGATGACACGTTGATGCTCTCAATCATCAATCGACCTGAAAAATGACTTGTGTGCTGCACACTTGTTGCCCATCCCTGTTCTACATTATGTTAAACAGTCCAATGTTTTTTGGTGCCTGAAAATGCAGAGACAACAAAAGGTGCTGTCATTTCTGAACGTTTCAACCAATATGTATGAATATACCCTCATATTTTATCCTTCCTCAGTCGAAGTGCTAGAGTACAGAACCAACACATCAAAAGAAAATGGTCACTATCCAAATAATAATGGTGCTCACTGTATTTTGTAGCTATACAACTTTAAATCAATATCAATACATAATGGTAAAGTTCTAGGTTAAGTGCTGTGGTGTTTCCTCTAACACAAGTGTCTATAGCATTTATCCATAAGAAGTGGAAGGACCCCACCTCCTGTTCTTCATTCAGGCCCCTTAGCCTCCTCCGTGGATGTGAAAATACTTGCAAAGTTGATAGCAAGGCGTCTTGAAGTGGTCTTACGAGTGGTCATTTAAGAGGAACAGACCTGCCTTATCAAGGGTAGAAATACATTTTTCAATATTCAGAACTAATTTAACATTATTTATTCCACATATTTCTCAAACTCCCTGAGCTTGTGGTCTCCCTGGATGCAGAGAAGGCCTTCAATAGAATTGAATGCGAGCGCCTATTTCCTGTGCTTTGAAAATGCAGCATAGCGTCTTGTAATCCACTGCTGGTTTGCATGGTCAGGGCTGGTTCGGCCCTGGATGGGAGACCAGTGCTGCTGGAAGTGGTGTTATAGGGCCAGTAGGGGGCACTCTTCCCTCTGGTCTAAATATAATTCCCACTGCCCCAGGGCAGAGAAGGGGACATCTGACCTGCGTAGAGTGACACTGTGTTCACTAAAGATCCCATGGACTATTCGTAAGAGTAGGGGTGCTAACCCCAGTGACCTGGACTAATTTACAATATACAATCTGATATACAACCAACATAATAATCCCTGGCTTTCAATTGGCTCTTTCATCCCCTTTCCTCTCCCCACTTCTCCCCAGGTCTTCACTACGTCAAGTGTCGTAGGTATTTATGTGAGAAATGTAGATCCAGGCTTACGCTCTGTATTAGTCATCGTGCCTATGCCACGTATTGCATAGTAGACTATTATATTCATTGTGCAGATCCATTGTTTTATCAACTACTCTAATAAGAACGCTGCTTTTCTGTCTGTTACTCCCTGTCCCCTATATAAAGCATGAAGACAGAGAGAAGCTCCTGCATTCCGTCTCTAATCTACACCACCGTTATACCATCGTCATCGTCTCTAATCTACACCACCGTTATTACGCTGAAGGTTGTGGAGTGCATTTGTTTGTAAATATTTGTTCATCTGTATGCCAACCTTAATAAAAAAATATTACAAACAAAAAATTCCAAACACTGAAACAATGGCCAAACCAAACCTACAATGTGTGAAAACAATTCCACATCAAATAGCACAAAATACTAAGCACAAATGTTATTGATAACCTTTTTAGAAAGAGTCCTGAGGTGGTATATTGTCTTGTATTGGTTCACACGAGTGTGTGTGGTTGTGTGAGGCTGATGGCGTAAATGTTTCTGTATGAGTCTTTGTATTTCCTTGTTGGCACTTCCTACAATCCAAAGCAAACCCTACCAGGGGAGGTGCTGCTTCATGAGCTCCTCTGGGAAGGTGATAAAGATCTAAAAATAACTTTCTCTTCACTCCCTATCTCACTTTTTCTCTCATGGACCTATTCACCCCCAAAGCACAGACACGTGCACCCACACAAAACAGACACACGCACATGCACACACACACGCACACACATCTACAGCCCCCATTCCAAACAGTTCCACTGCCACAATCTCTCAGCTTTGGCCCAGATACGCTCTGCCTCCCTGCCTTGTCATATGCCTGTGGTAACAGATGGTGTATGTGATAATTACCAAACACAGACCGAAAAGGAACATCTCGGCAGGACTTTCTTTCTAACATAGCACTGCTTTCATCACTGTCTGTTCCCAGGCTCTAAGGAGCATATGTGACGATATTACCGTCTCTCAAATCAACCTGATTTCTGTCTGCAAGACCGGTTGGCAATGGGCAATGCTGTTCCGGGAGGGTTATTAACGCAACGGAAACATGCACGTGCACACTCACATAAACACAAGCGAGACAACAGTGTTAAAGCTGGAACTCCTACAGAGTCCAGTTAGAGTTTGTGCTTACATAGCCCTAATCTCCATATCCATTGACAAACAGCTCTTAGCTGGGTAATGGTTTTAATTTTTCAAAAACATGGCAGACGTCTTAGTGTATAAGCTATACACAGACTGAAACTAAATCTGAATACAACCCAAAGTAATGCCTCTATAAACATGGCTGAAACCAATTACCCTTAAAAAATTGAAATGATGTTTTGTGTGCATCTGTACAACACCGTCAATTTATGAGTGATAAATGTGTCATTAGTTTGACATCTTTGAAAACACAAAGCAGCACTGTCTGTCATCCTTATAGGATAGCTGAAATAACAATATGTTCTAGCTTTACTGCACCCTGAACACCATCAAGATTTCTTTAATTTATAAAAATAAGCACCAATTGTTTGTGCGCGTGTCTGTATGTGTATGTGTGTGTGTGTTTGCGTGCGTGCGGTCCCTGGGGGGTCTTTAACTTGCTTGGTGTCTGCTCTTCTGGCTCGGTACCATTTTGAACCTCCATTCAAATATACTTGTCCATCTCATCTTTGTTTACCTATTCAGAGAGCTGTCAGTTGATTAGAGGGTGTGTCACATGGTTGTGCGTGTATGTTTGTGTGGAAAGGTCAAGTTACATGTTCTGAAAGCAAAGTACAAATCCGTTTTGGATAACCTGCCAGCCATGAACCATTCTGTATTTTCCACAGTGAGTTAAACAAAATGGAGTCTGCTGTAGAGGTGGTATGATGGTGGCTGCTCATATAACTTTGCAGAAATTTGATAAACATTACCGTAACATTTACCTGATTGCCAGCAAGTTGATACACATGGTTTCACCAACAGCACAGATTGTAAAAGTCTTTTTTTGTGGATGATGGGTTTTCTACCAAAGAGAACCTGCTCATTTCATCCTCACATGGAGCCAGCCAGGCGGACAGATTTCTGGAATGCCAGGCGCATGTTGTGCCTGACAAGTCCTGGCTCTTAGTGAGTGCTTGCAGGCTGGCTGTGCGTGGCTCTTGGGCTGCAGGCCTACACAAAAGCAAATCGGCTAGTGAAATATTATTACATGTCAATGGTCACACGCAGCCTTACTGTATGGAGATGAATGTGCTAGTTGTCTTCTTACAAGTTTATGAACATAACAATCTTTGAAATATTGGAATCCAACTTTAACGTAAATGTGATATATAAATTCAAGTGAAGTAGATTGTGTGTTCTGTCCATCTTTTGATATGCGGTGGGATTAACCTCTCATTATGCCAAGCTATGCATACTGTGGCTGGAAGAGTCAGCTAGGGAAAAAGTTACCTAAGGGGTGTAAATCCTGTTTCTATCTGTAACTCTTCAATACACATTAATGAAATCAAATGTTTTTCTTAGGCAGAGCACCAAAAGGGGGTGATTAATATGTTCATGGCTCAAATATTGCATTTAAATTCTGATAGACATTTATTATGGCTAAGCAAATTTGCTAAATCTGTAGCTAACAGAATGAGCTAATTTAATGGTGACAATAATGGTGTAATATTCACCTTGAATTTGCCCTGTAGGTAATGGTGGCCAACACTTTATTGCTAAAAAAATCTACTGCCACATTGGTACACGGTTTTCACCTGGGCTCTGTCCTGAAGGAAAAGTTAGACTAGCCCTTCCTGGGGGACTTTCAAATAAAACTTATGTAACAGTCTCTTAGTTCATGGTGTGCTGTCAAACAAAGCCTGCTGTATTTCATTTTATTATACAGTGATCGTAAGTTTGCCATGAATAATGAAGGAACAATAGGTCTGGAGGGATATGGAGCTATTAGCTATAATTAGCACCCGCTTGCCGTGTTACTGCTTCATCTCACCCCTCTTGTGGTGCTTCTCTCTCAGATGAGATGTGCCACAACCTCCGCCTGTCCAACTTTAAAGGTCTGTCCACTGATTATGTATAAATTGTAATTCATTACATGCCTCTTCATTACTAAAATCTTTACTACTTTATAGTAGTGACTCATTTGAAATGTTTTTCTCATTTGAAATTTACTTTGTTTTTTTCAGACAGGCGTAGAATTTTTGCAACCCTGTTACCAATTTTTATGTTGATTACTGAATAACATAAAAAAAACTATATTTTAACCACATTTTCTGTTTTCTAGAATAATGAATATATACATACAAGCATATTATCAATTTTATTCTCTCAATTTAAACTGCAACTAACATATTTCTCCATGTTTTGTCACTTGTTATGTATTCTTAATACTTTTTTATACAGTTATTTTAATGTCATTATGAGAATATTACCAAATGACAGGAACTAATATTTGTATTTATTACATTGTAAATTTAGTAACTTTAACAGTAAAGTGCAATTGTTAAAGATTATTTTCATAAAAAATTACAGAAAAACAGGGTTGAACATTGTTTAACAAGGTTGCATGTTGTGTAACAGGGTTGCGTTGTGTGTGTTATCCCTGTATACAAAGGAGAGGTAATTTGAGAAAATTATATTAATTCAAAAATTTGTAAGCCTTTACTTTCTATATATCTAGTGTGACCCCATTGTGCAGCAATAACTGCCAGTAAAATTTTACTGGTAACTGTTGATTCATTTTACACATTGGCTTGGAGGAATTTTAGCCCATTCCTCTCAACAAAACATCTCCAACTCTGGGATGTTGGTGGGTTTGCTCACATGAGCTGCTTGCTTCAGGTCCTTTCACAACATTTCAATCAGATTAAGGTCAGGACATTGACTTGGCTATTCCAAAACATGTACTTTAACCATTCTTTGGTAGAACGACTTGTGCATAGGGTCAGTGTCAATTCATGGACAGATATACTAACATTTATCTTTAGAATTTGCTGGTATAATTCAGAATTCATTGTTCTATTAATGATGGCAAGCCATCCAGTGTTTCCTTTTGCTAAACACAATGCATTTCATTTTACAGTATTTCTGAATTGCTAAAACACTAAAACCCATTTGTAAAACGAAAATTGCAAGTGTACAAACCACTGTATTCATTGAATCACACAGTTTGCAGAGAAAGTGGAAGTGGACGAGGAAGAGACAGAGGAGGAAGAGGAAGAGGAAGAGACAGCAGAGAAGGAAGACACAGAGGAGGAGGAGGAGGAGGAAGATCAGGAGCCATCATTTCCAATGAAAGAGCAACAATCATACACTATGTGTTCAACTAAATATAAGCAGGTTCTCTGTGGCCCCCATTGTTAGGAGATTCAGAGAAGAGAACAGGTAACTGTACTATCATTTGTGGTCCCTCAAACTTACAGTATAGTATGTACAGTTGTTGAACGTCTCAGTAAATTACTGTAAAATATCTCTAAAAATTGGCCCTTTGCTTGCAGTGATATACTTGTATAATAGTATTTTATTTATTGTACATATTTGGTGACATTTCAATGCTTTAGGCCTGTCTGTATAATTCTAACAAGAGGATTTATTTGCTAGAATTTAAAGACTGCCACATGCCTGTGGAAGGAGAGGTATGTTCTCACAACAGCAGGAGACCATTATTGTCAATATGGTCCTTCAAAATAATTTCATTTGTCTGCATGAAAAACAACAGCGAGTTGAGGAAGACAACGTGAATTTTGAAGGAATCAACAGTGTGAGTCTCTCCACAATTGACCGTGTCCTGAAACGCATCCTGGTAAGTCTGAAACAAACCTACAGAGTACCATTTCAGAGAAATTCTGAAAGGGTAAAAGAGCTTCGATGTCAATATTTACAAGTACATAATCATGTCCAGAGATTATACAGCACTATTGAGTTACTGTGCATCTTTACTGTGTTGAATGTAATGTAGCACATGTATACAGAGGCATGACGCCTGGAATGCTATGTCATTTACGTTACTTCTAAAATTTATTTTTGTTCATTTCTATAGAGAATGTTTCAACTGGATTCCATGGAGAGGCCTCATGAGTGCCTTTTCTTGGATGAAACTGGCTTCAATCTCACCAAGAGAAGGAAAGGCCGCAACATTATTAGTCAACGTGCCATTGTAGAGTTGCCAGGGCAGCGTGGTGGCAACGTAACCATATGTGCTTCATCAGCAGCTACAGGGTTATTCACCACCATGTGATTGTAGGGCCTTACATCACTGCCCATCTTATGAGGTTTCTGTATGCTCTACAGGAAGCACTACTGAGACGTAAACAGAGAGGTGATGAGCAGGCAGAGCATCCCATGTATGTGGTCATCTGGGACAATGTGAACTTTCACCGTGGTCCTGAAATGTGTGCCTCCCACCATACTCGCCCTTCCTTAATCCTATTGAATGATTTTTTTCTGCATGGAGGTGGAAGGTCTATGACAAAAATCCTTATGCACAGGACAATTTCATTCAGTCAATGGATGCAGCATGTGACAACATTGGAGTGGAAGCGATTCCAGGTTGGATTAGTCATGCTAAAGGATTCTTTCCCCATTGTTTAGCAAGGGACAGGATTGCCTGTGATGTTGATGAGGTCCTGTGGCCTGACTGTGCCCAGAGGCATGATGCTGAGGCACAATGATTCCAACACATTGCTTGTAATCGATCTGCTGCATATTTTGTTTGTGACTACATTTATATGTGTGCAGGATTGTGCATGTACTTCATAATAAATATAATTTTGCCCCTGCTCTGCCCTGAGTGCAGTGTTTTGCATTTATCTCTGTAGTGT
>JACXGM010008624.1:0-28675 GCA_016801145.1 Umbra pygmaea | reverse complement strand
CTGTCCCCGTGCCCGTGTCCCTCTCAGTCCCTCCTGACCCTGGGCCCCTCTCAGTCCCTCCTGACCCTGGGCCCATCTCAGTCCCTCCTGACCCTGGGCCCCTCTCAGTCCCTCCTGACCCTGGGCCCCTCTCAGTCCCTCCTGACCCTGGGCCCCTCTCTGTCCCTCCAGACCCAGGGCCCCTCTCTGTCCCTCCAGACCCAGGGCCCCTCTCTGTCCCTCCAGACCCAGGGCCCCTCTCTGTCCCTCCAGACCCAGGGCCCGGCTCTGTCCCTCCAGACCCAGGGCCCCTCTCTGTCCCTCCTGACCCCGGGCCGCCCTCTGTCCCTCCTGACCCCGGGCCGCCCTCTGCCCGTCATGCCACGGTCCCCTTGTTTTGCCCACCCCGGTGTTGTGGGCGTAGGGAGGGGGCTCTGTAACATCCGGCCCAGGGAGGGCCGGGTATGGACTCCTTTATGTGCTGTTAGTTTCCCTATGTTGTTTTCCAGGTATTCAGTGGTTACACAGTGGTTTTGTTAGACTGTTTAGTTATGTGGGTTGCTTCCCTATGTGTGTTTCATGTTATAGTTTCTCCCCTAGGTATTGTGTTTTAGTCCCCCCTTGTGGTTGGTTCTTGTAAGTGTTATGGTCTTGATTTATGCAGTTCCGTCATTGTTTACTTCCTTGTCTGGTCACATGTTTTCTTTACCCTATAGATTGCTGTCTAGTTAATGTCTATTCCCAGGTGTAGTCGGTTAGTCTCATTTGTATGTCTATTTAGCCCTTGTGTTTCCGCCTTGTCCTTGTCAGTCAATGTTCCATGTCACGTGTTACTGTGTGTGTCTCTTATTTCGTTAAGAAGCCCCACGTGGCAGTATTGTTTTGTTGAAGCTATTTCTTGGTTAATAAACGTGGTGGATTATTGCAACCTTCGCGCCTGTCTCTCACTCCTACACATACAAGGGACTCGTGACAGAGTGGACTTATATACACACTGAAGAGTGTTAATTTAACACTTAGGTTGTTGATTTAACACCAAAGTTTTTACTGTGTGTTCAGTTTATCCGACTAATAACTTACAAGTAGGCTAGTATAGACAAACTGCCGAAAGTTGACGGGGTCAGATTCCCAACCCTGACTGATGAAAGGTCATTGTGTTCTTGAGCCAGGCACTTTACTCTATGTTGCTCCAGGGTGAACGTCCCTGTTTTCACTATAAATCACTCTGGATAAGAGTAATCTGAGTCAATAATTTTACTCAGGGCTGTTGCTGGCCCCTATGAAAAATGTATGTCTGGGCCACAATCCTAAATATATTCATATTAATAGCATTATGTTATTATTAATATCTGAACAGTGCCTTCAGGCCTTTTTTTTTACCAGATTGTTTTTTCACATTGTGTCTCTCTAACTAATTTAAAACCTATGCCAAGCTATTTCATCCAAAAATATATTGAACAAAAATAGAAAACCAGCATTTCAAAGTAGTTACTGGCTTACAGTTCATATAAAGGAATCTCCACCGGTGCCTTAGTGATTAAGGTGTACATTGGAGAACACTATGGAGGGCATTTATGGGTAATCAGCTGGGGACCACCAGTCACAGATGTTTCGCTCCTTTAACTCCATCTCATGGTGGCGGAGCAATGGCAGGGATTTCTCCCTGCCACCCCCCGATGATGCTCTAGGTGGTGACTGGACCCCAAGTCTTTGCCTTCCAGAAACTACCTCTTTCTGCTTCTTCTGCCAGCTCTTTCATGGCTTTCCTGTGCCTTGCTCCTGTTACACCCATGTCACGGAGCAGACCACAAACCCCCAGGACCCCTCTCCACCCAGCCTCCCTGCACTCTGCAGCCAGGACAGCATATTTGGCCCGCTTCCGCTCATGGGCAGCTTCAAGCCCTCCTTCCCATGGGACTCTTGAGTTCCACCATCAGAACAGTCTTGCAAGCAACGGACCACATCACAGTCATCAAGGTCTGAATGCAAGGGCATTTCCACTATCTTCCTGGGTCAATAGAACTGCTTCCCAAGGTCGACTGCTAGTGTCCACCCTTTGCCTGGTGTGAGGAGTCTTGCTGGGTCCTTCAGGCGGTGGGTGTTACCCCTTTCCCCAGCCCTCGCAAACTGGATGGGATGTGTGATTAGGGCAGGGGGCCTGCTGTTTGCTTCCTGCCTGCATGTCTCAACCACCTCTGCAAGCTTCTTCAAAACCAGGTCATGCCTCCACCTGTAATGCCCTTGTGCCTAAGCTATCTTGCAGCCCGTCATGATGTGTTGAAAACTTGCATTGGCCACATTAAACAAGAGGCACAAATCCTCATTTTCCAACCAACGGTGGAGGTTGCAGGGGCAAGGCAAGGTGTCATATGCTTCTCTGTTGAGAAAACTTAGCCTGGCCTGTGGAATCTTCCACAGGTTGGCCCAAGACAGCGGTCTGTCTAGAAGGCCTTACCATGACAGCCTCCTTCCCTGCTGACCCTGGGACACCACTTTGATGGTAAGTCTCATGTGCTCAGCTCTCATCACCTCCGCTGCCACCATGGCCTTCCTTTCTTCTTTGGATGTCTTCGACCAGAAGAGGGGAGCCTGTCCCCAACTGAGGCCTGCCCGAACGTCCTGCACTCTGCCAACCGCCTCCTGGTGTTGTAGCCTTCTTATTGCCAGGTCAACCTCCTTCTCAACCTTCCATTTTCTCCTGGTTCTTACCTGGGCATCCGCAGCTCTCACCAGATCGTCAGTGGATTCTCTTAGCTCCATAACCAGGCGCACCTTTTCCTGCTTTTTTCCCCCCTGATGGAACGCAGGGGCAGTTGAAGCTTGGTTCTGGCAAAGAGGCCTACATCTGAAAGGCATCTTGGCAGACCAAGCCATTTCCTAATATACAAATTTGCAAAGCTATCCAACTTGCTTACAGTGGATGAGGGGACTTCCCTCATTTTGAGTGGCCACATTATCCTCTGGTAGAGCGTGAATTGGTAACACCAAACATTGTACTTGCCTGGGAGCTGACTGTGGTTGATCCTGGTGAGGCCATCTGCCAGCTGCTTCTTCACCACGTTCCCCAGCTGTTTGTCATAGAGGTCTACTGAGTAAACTTGACCGAGGCTCAGAACGGGCTGGCTAGACAGCAAGGGTATCTCCTAGCCACCAGCGCTAAAGATGGTACGGTCGCTCCTGACCCCTATCTCAAGGGACAAGCTTTGTGACTTCGAGGGCTTGATCCTCATTCTTGCACACTTCACAAGTTCATCAATCCTCTTAAGCAGTCTCACCGTACATGGAGTTGTCTGGAGTATAGTGGTAACGTCATCCATGTACCCTCTCAGCGGAGGTAACCTTTGGCCTAACGGCAAATTAATTCCTCCGACCACCTGCCTTGCCCCAATAAGGATTATCTCAAATGCAGCTACAAACAAAATGGGGGAGATTCCCAAAAAAGGGACCCATTTTGTCCCATCTCAAATTATCTCTGAAACAAATGGACCATACATCATAGTCTCAGGGAAACTTTTTGGCACTCCCATTATCCTAGCCAATGTGTATGGTCCGAACTGGGACAACCCACAGTTTTTCCTCAAGCCTCATAGCCAAGTTACCAGATATCAACTCACACCATCTAGTGCTGGGAGGAGATTTCAATTGTGTCCACGATCCTGCGTTGGACAGGTCCAGGGACGGGACCAAAATCAGTGTCTCTAATTTTTCCAATTCATAGTTTAGCACAGAATCTTAACTATAATGCCTGTCCATTCAGACTGGACAGAGAATCCTTTACCTACCTTGGTATCGTGATCACATGCTCTTACAAGAATTTATATGAGGCCAACTTTAAAAAGCTCCTTGAAAATGTGAAACTCAATCTGAAGCGGTGGTTTACATTGCCCATCTCCCTAGCAAGCCATGTCAACACTGTGAAAATGAGAGTCCTCTCTTAATTCTTGTATGCTTTTAAAATGCTACCACAGTTTCTTCCTTCTTTACAGATCTGAGTTCACATATTTCATCGTTTGTTTGGAACAAACCTGTCCCAAGAGCAAGAAGGGCTATTTTAGAGATGCCTAAATCAACTGGCGGACTCGCACTTCCCAACTTCTTGTTATACTACTGGGCAATTAATCTCTCAAAGATGCCCTACATCGTTTAGAACGGGGCAAAGCCCCACCTGGGTTGCTATGGAAACTGGAATATGCCCTTCTTTTTCACCTCTACCTTGTCTCTGTATCTCCCTTTCTAAAAGATCCAACTACTCTTCTTCAAATAGAAGAAACATTCTCTTAGACAGTGGTGTAAAGTAACTAAGTATTAACACTTCATTACTGTACTAAAGTATTTTTGGTGTATCTGTACTTTACATGAGTATGTATCTGTCTGCAAACTTTGTACTTTTACTTCACTACATTTTATTACAACAATTGATCATTTTACTTCTTTACATTTTCCGAAACACAGTCGTTACCTGCTACAAAATAAAAATGAGTCGTATTGAAGGAAATGCGCAAACAAATGATTTACTAATATCTCTGTTAAGTCGATATTCAATTGCTTTAGCCATGCATTTAATATTGAGCAAATCAATGTTAAACCCCACCCACCAAGAGCAGTAGTGTTGTCCCAAATATATGGAAGTATAAGCTTTTTATAAACTTGTTTTATTTCAGTGGTCACGATTGGTTACACCTTTTCCCCTCATTTAAGTATAAGGTATATGTTTTCCCTAAAGATACTGTAAGTATCCAAGCAGTTCAGTGGTTGTACAATCACCTAAAGGATTATTAGGAACACTAGTTACATTTCTCCTTAATGAAATGATCTACTCAACCAATCACATGGCAGTTGCCTCAATGCATTTAGGGGTGTGGTCCTGGTCAAGACAATCTCCTGAACTCTAAACTGAATGTCAGAATGGGAAAAAAAGGTGATTTAAGCGTGGCATGGTTGTTGGTGCCAGACAGGCCGGTCTGAGTATTTCACAATCTGCTCAGTTACTGTGATTTTCACGCACAACCATTTCTAGGGTTTACAAAGAATGGTGTGAAAAGGGAAAAACATCCAGTATGTGGCAGTCCTGTGGGCGAAAATGCCTTGTTGAATCTAGAGGTGAGAGGAGAATGGGCCGACTGCTTCAAGGTGATAGAAGGGCAACCTTGACTGAAATAACCACTTGTTACAACCGAGGTATGCAGCAAAGCATTTGTGAAGCCACAACACGCACAACCTTGAGGCGGATGGGCTACAACAGCAGAAGACCCCACCGGGTAACACTCATCTCCACTACAAATAGGAAAAAGAGGCTACAATTTGCAAGAGCTCACCAAAATTGGACAGTTGAAGACTGGAAAAATGTTGCCTGGTCTGATAAGTCTCGATTTCTGTTGAGACATTCAGATGGTAGAGTCAGAATTTAGCGTAAACCGAATGAGAACATGGATCCATAATGCCTTGTTACCAATGTGCAGGCTGGTGGTGATGGTGTAATGGTTTGGGGGGGTGTTTTCTTGGCACACTTTAGGCCCCTTAGTGCCAATTGGGCATTGTTTAAATGCCACAGCCTACCTGAGCATTGTTTCTGACCATGTCCATCCCTTTATGGCCACCATGTTCCCATCCTCTGATGGCTACTTCCAGCAGGATAATGCACCATGTCACAAACCTCGAATCCTTTCAAATTGGTTTTTTGAACATGACAATGAGTTCACTGTACTAAAATGGCCCCCATAGTCACTAGATCTCAACCCAATAGAGCATCTTTGGGATGTGGTGGAACGGGAGCTTCGTGCCCTGGATGTGCATCCCACAAATCTCCATCAACTGCAAGATGCTATCCTATCAATATGGGCCAACGTTTCTAAAGAATGCTTTCAGCACCTTGTTGAATCAATGCCACATAGAATTAAGGCAGTTCTGAAGGCGAAAGTAGATCAAACACAGTATTAGTATGGTGTTCCTAATAATCCTTTAGGTGAGTGTATACGCTACAGTATATCAATTAGCTTACAACTTTGTAGCCTATGCTCATTTTAAGTGCAGCTGTGTGGACGGCGGGAACGATGTATGAATATTCCATAAACTGAAATGTGCAGCGCGCATTGGAACAGCCAATCTACTTGCTAACTTGCCAAGCAGCCTGCAGTTAATTTTAGTTTGGCCAAAGTGAAACAATGCATTTGTTAGCTTACCAGCAGTCAGCTAAATATCACAGACCTAATTATGTTGTTTAGTGACAATACATTGTTTGCCTTTAGATCATAATGTATTAGCATTAAATGTAATATTAGATTTGTGTTCCATGATAATGATGTTAGATTATGAAGGGCTATGTTGAAAACCATCCTTTCTAGCTAGCCGTATTAATAACTGTATTTCTGTATGTTTGGTATTATGCCTATTGTTGACAACAAGTTTATCAGGCAACATATTCAGGGAAATTGTGAATGATAATACATCAGATTAATACTACTATTTTATTGATTTGCGTATAGGTGATAAGCAATTCAATTTGGTCCAAAATCGTTTTGTGAAATACTTTACATTACACTAGGTGGCGAGATTATATCTCCAACCTGGCCTGGGAACGCCTAGGGATCCCCCAGTCAGAGCTGGTTAATGTGGCTCGGGAAAAGGACGTTTGGGGTCCCCTGCTGGAGCTGCTGCCCCCGCGACCCGATCACGGATAAGCGGATGAAGATGGATGGATGGATGGACTTTACATTAGATTGTGGCACCTTTCTCTCCATTCAATGACACACAAATAATGTTAATATATCAAAATCATATGAACCAATCAATCATATGACACAAATAATGTTAATAAATCAAAATCATATGAACCACTAATGAAATAATATACTTGTAGACTTCATTGTTTAACTAAGTACAACTTAAATATTTTTATATAGGCTATCATAATATAATGATGTTGTAGGTCAACTAAATAATCCAAATAATAGCAATTCTCAAATAGTCTCTGTCAAGGTTGCAATTTGTTTTGTTTGTGTTTGGGTGTCTTTGATTTCAGCACATGCAGTTCAAAAGTTTTGTTAATGGCAATGCGTATACCAGTGGTTCTTAAACCTCTCCCCAGCGATCCCTCCCAGATGTGTTTATAAAGTTTAGCTGTAGCCCGACTATCAAATCAGATTCAGTAATGACTGACGTGTTGATTAGTAGAATCCGGTGTGCTCGCTCAGATATAGTTTAAGTACATGGACTGGCTGGTGGCACCTAAGGAGAGGTTTGAGAACCACTGTCCTACAAACGTTGATGAAATATTTTCCCAAACATTTGGGTTCAGATTTTGGCTTCGAAACTAAAACGTAGTAAATAGGTACTGTATCACACCTTTCAGATATCATTATCATACATTCCAGTCAAATTTTTTTTTTAAAACACCATATAATTTAAAATAAATAATGTCTGGATTGCTGAATTATTTACACCAACTAGAGAACCTCAACAAGTGATTGGAATTCAGATGTGAGTGCTATGGCTTGCCAATTATATTATGCATTGACAGATGTAATACAAATGTTACTTTTACTTTATGTACTTAAGTGCATTTACGATTACATATTTACTTTTGGTACTTAATTACATTTAAATTCAGATACTTTTAAGAGTTTTACTCTTCACTCCTACGGGAGTGAATCTTTAGCACAGTAGCTGTACTTCTACTCAACTGTGATTCTCCAATACTTTTTACACATCTGCTGAAGTCCTTTCCTGCGATCTGCAAGTTGTCAGTTGACAAACATCTTCTACTGAAGATGAACCGCAGGTTTTTCAATTTTAATTAAAGGAAGAGAAAAAAAGCAGAGGGAAAGATGAAGGAAACAAGAGGAAGGAGAGTGAACAAGAGGACATGGAGAGGAAGAAAGACAAGAGGAGACAATGAGGAAGGAAGGAAGTGAGAGGAGAAAGGAGTTGAGGGAAGAAGTTGGCAATAAGGTACAGGGAGGGAGCAAGAGAAGAAAGGATTTTAGTGATGGTTTAAGTCCAAAGTGACGGTTCAAGTTCAATGTGATGTAGGGAGGAAATAAATAAGCTTGGAGAGAGGAAGAAAACCATTTCTGTCATTTTTCTCTCTTTGTACTTTTACTTTTGAGTACTTTTAACACCAGATAAATACTTTTGATACTTAAGTACATTTAGGATGTGCTACTTACTTAAGTAATTTTCTTATGGGTGACTTTTACTTTTACTAAAGTCACTTTTAAGATCGATATCTGTACTTTTACTTAAGTATGGAATTCAAGTACTATTTACACCACTGCTCTTAGAATATGGCGCCAATTCAGGAAACATTAAAATTTTACACAGACAAGTGGCTATATGCCCCTGATTCACAATTATACTTTTCGCTCATGGTATGATAGTGGCATAGTGTTTTTCAAAGGCCTTTTTGTAGGCAACACCTTCATTTTATTTGAAACTTTGCTTAAAGATTTTACACTACCTCAGGCTCATTTCTTCAGATACCTGCAGGCCCACAGTTTTGCTAGAGATCACACTACCCATTCCCACATCTAGCTGATAATGACTTGCTTGACAGGATATTGGGCATGACCCAACCCTTAAGGGTAGTATTTCTTTTAAATACAACAGCATTCTCAATTTCAATATGCCTTAAACAGAGAAGACCAAATGCGCCTGGGAACAGGATCTTGGTTTCCAACTCCCAGCCCAGACTTGGGAAGGTAGCCTAGACAACTTGATACAATTTAGGATCATACACAAGCTCCCTTTCTCTAGGGAATGGTTTTGCTGCCATTTAACTGATCCACATTGTTTGAGATGTCGGGAAGGCATAGCTACTGTTGGGCATATGTTTGGGTCCTGTTCAGCACTGACAAATTTCTGGACTCAGATAATTGAGGCTTTTACACATATGTAAGTCAACATTGGATCATTCAGAGATCCTCACTGAACTTCTGGAGAGAGTTTGCAGCACTGAAAATAAAGGGGCTGAATAATTTTGCAAGCCCAATTTTTGAGTTTTTTATTTGTTAAAAAAGTTTGAAAAATCCAATAAATTTCGTTCCACTTCATGATTGTGTCCCACTTGTTGTTGATTCTTCAAAAAAAATTACAGTTTCATATCTTTATGTTTGAAGCCTGAAATGTGGCAGAAGGTCGAAAAGTTCAAGGGGGCCGAATACTTTCGCAAGGCACTGTATGTTTGTATGTGTGTGTTTATGTATGTATATATATATATTTTTTATTTTATTTTTACCTCTACTCATTTATTTTCTTTGATTGTGTGTGTATATGTGTGTTTATGTATTGTGTGTACCCTTGGGTGGGTGGGATTGGGATTGTTGTTTGTTTAATTATACTGTGAAAATTTATAAAGTAAAAAAAACCACTAACAAATCCATCAGAGAGATAGCAGAAACATTAGAAGACAAAATAAAACACTGGTGATTTCTGCAACAGAAAAAGGCCTGGACGTACACAGAAGATAACGGGTGGATGCTTGTAGGATCCTTTCCATGGTAAAGAAAAACCCCTTCACATCCAGCCAAGCAAAGCATGCTTTCCAGGAAGTAGGAATAACATTATCCAAATCTAGCATAAAGAGAAGACATCACAAGAGAAAATACATCCAGATTCATCCCCAAGGTGCAAATATTTCATAAGCCTCAAGAATAGAAAGACCAGATTATACTTTGGCAGACAGCATCTACAAAAGACAGTCTAGTTCTGGAACTGAATTCTTTGGACAGATGAAACTAAGATCAACTTGTACCAGAATGATGGGAATAAAAATGTATGGAGAAGGCTTGGAATGACTCATGATCCAAAGCATCTCACATCATCTGTAAAACACGGTGGAGGCAGTGTGATGGCATGAGCATGCATTGCTTCCAGTGGCACTGGGTCACTAGTGTTTATTGATGATGTGACAGAAGACAAAAGTATCCAGATTAATTCTGAAGTGTATAGGGATATATTAGATTGAGCCAAATTCAGTGAATTGGTTGGATGGCACTTCACTTTACAAATGGACAATGACCCAAAACATACTGCGAAAGCAACGCATACGTTTTTTAAGGCAAAGAAATTGAATATTCTGCAATGGCCAAGTCAATCACCTGATCTCAACACAATCAAGAATGTATTTCACTTGCTGAAGACAAAACTTAAGGCAGAAAAACCCACAAACAAACAACAACGGAAGCTGCAGTAAAGGCCTGGAAAAGCATCACAGAGTAGGAAACCTAGCATTTGGTGATGTCCATGCGTTCCAGGCTTCAAGCAGTCATTGCCTACACAAAGGATTTTCAACAAAGTAATACAATTTTAATTTTAATTTGGATTGTGCTAATTTGTCCAATTACATTTGAGCCCCTAAAATAAGAGGACTGTGTAAGAAAGTAATTTCAATTCCTAAAATACTATATTTTTGTTCAATCCCTTGAATGAAAGCTAAAAGTTTGCACTTCAAATGCATTTTGGTTGTTTCATTTCAATTCCATTAACAGGGCCAACATTTTGAAATTATAATTTTTTATATTTCTGGACCTAACTAACGTTTTCGTGGAAATAGATTAAGTCTGGTCTTGGACTTAAAGAAATGGCGGCCTAAAGTATAAACTGCAAGCTTGCCATTGTGCTTGACAGTGTTAGTGTTACACAAAAAGTATCAACCACATATCAGCTGAACTAGACATGTCTCCATATTGAACAGTGGAAAGTGATGGATAATGTCTTTTCAAGCATATCTGCTAAAAGCCATTTGGTTTGTTTCCTCTTTAAATAATGTTTACTGTCAGAGGTAATAAAAACGTAATGAGCCATATAACCATCGAGCACAGAACAAGCAATGGCACAACTGGACAGGGCTGGTTGGTGTTATACAGGCTATTCAGTGTCCATGTATGCAAAGTTATTTCTAGTGCACAACCAATCTGTATTTGTTTGGCTACTGTCCAGCTCACTGTATCAAACTCATACAATAGTGCACAGTCACTAAGCTATTCACTTTGTCCTTGGCTAACTGTAAGGCACCATCATGTTGTAGTTGTCCTCAATAAAGCAATATGGTAATTCTATGAAGTATAGATGATAGGGAAAAAGCAGCTGTGTAAAGTCCTACAGAGAACTGGCATTTTACTCGAATTCAAGCCCGCCCAAATCATTTAAACTTTAATGCACAACATTGCGTTTGGTTCGTAGTAGCATCTACAGTGACAAACATTAGTTTGTTCGTATCGATTTATATATAGGCCTATATGATTAGTGTAGCCATTAGGTTGTGAGCAAAAAAGAAACAGGTTCAATACAAAAAGTGTGGAAAAATAATGGCCCTCATTTATCAAATGTGCGTAGAAACCAGTGTAGATCTGAGCGCAGAAATCATCTTACGACGAGACTCACTTGTGATTTACAAAACATTCGTATCACTTCAATTCCAGCGTACAAGTGAACGGGTGTTGATAAATTAGACGGTTGAAATCAATCGTAATTTAAATATCACGCCCACATATATGCACGGATTAGAGGCCTCGCCCTTAGAATTTACGACATGGATTGTCACGTATGTGTGTGGTGTATAGAGGAAGGGGAGACCAGGCAGGCAATATACGGTTGTTGATTTAATGTTACCAAAACCCTTCCAGGGTACGCCGTTGCGAGGTACGTAATTGAATACTCATACATATATATATACCCACATGCTTTTTACAGCGGCATGGACACTGCTACACAACCATACATCAATTACGTTACTCTGCAAGCTAACAGGACTCACTTGTCACAACACGTCGCCGGCTCCTGGAAAGGGTTACAAGGAAACGGTGGACCTATACAACCATACCTCACTGTGACATTGTAATAATGAATCGCGCCCTCCTCTCCCCCACCTAGGACTGATATGGAAACCGAGCCAACCAGCTGACAGAGATTAGGTGATTAGATAGCTCGGTCCCCAATCAGTACCAAATAAAAGAGAGGAAGGCGCTACACACAGCACACCCAATATGTAAGATAAATTCAAACATCACAATAATACAGAAAGCCCATAAACATAGAGTCCATGATCTCAGTTCAAATGTGGAATGGGAATCCCACACTGGGACCCGTTACATGGATAAGCGAAATTCGGCAAAGAAAAGGAATTTCTCTGAGATTAAAAGAGACGCTCAGGTCTCAGGTGCAGGCCAACCGCTTGGTTTTAATTGGAAGTTTAAAATCAGGCATCGATTGTTAAAGGAAAATGCGGTGTTGACTGAGGTTACTGCTACAGTCATTGAAAGTTACTAATGAGAACATGAAGTGCATTTTAAATTAATTAATTATTCTCACTAAACCTTCCACGTTGTATTTTTTAAGTAGGGTGAAGTCAGCTAAATTGGGCCATCAGATAAAATGGGCCAAATAATGTTGTAGCGTCATATATTTTAATATCTTTACAGCAAATCACTGATCTTGCATTGTTGCTTCAACACTTGTGGACTTGTAAAAAGAGTTTTGATTGGTCTGAGCTTTCTAGGCAGGCAGGGCAATCTGGTGTGTATAGCAATCCCCCCACCCCACCCCGCTTAACCAAGACAGAGCCACCTGCCCTTGAGCAAACCGATCACTCCACTGTGGTTCATGTGCGCGCACTGTTGAACCTGCGCTCCTGCTTGTTTGGGGATTTGCAAGTGCGTGTTATAAGGTACTCAGTCAGGGCATAACCTTTGAAACCAAAAGGAATCACATCCATCCATTTCACCAAAAACCATGTAGAACTATTATAATAATTGTACGAGGGCGTAACTCACCGAGGAGATGATGCAGCGCGCCCTCCTGTAGCCTTGTTCCAACTCTGCAGTTGGAATAATATTTTTTAATATATTTACTTATAACATATACAGCAAGGATGACAAAAAAAAGGTACATAGCAAAATTTTCTTCCCCATACCCTCCCCCTTCCCTCCTCTATATCCACTCCACCCGAATCCCCTACCCCAAACCTCGCACAAAACATCCAGATGAAAACACATCACACGGACATACATTTATATCTAATTTACAATAGTAAGATTAATACTAATACTAACTTGGTTTAAGGAAAATCTGTTGGAAGCCTCTGCAAACTGTTCAAATATGAGATAAATGACTTCCACTTGTCAGAGAATTTAGAGTGAGATCCCATCAAGGAGTACTTAATTTTCTCCAATAAAAAAAAATATGACATCAGTTAGCCACTGGGAAGCTAAGGGGGGCTGACAGGATTTCCAAAATAGTAAAATCCTCTGTCTAGCTAATAATGTTGTGAAAGCAATAATTCCAGTGTCTTTATTATTTAATTTAATCGAGTTACCTGCGATTTCAAACAGAGCAATTAATGGGCATGTAGTCAGGTGAATTTTGAGGACTTCAGACAAAGTATGGAATACTGAATTCCAGAAGCTATTCAATTTTGGACAAGTAAAAAACATATGGTATAGGTCACAGGGAGAGGAGTGACACCTGTCACACACATCCATCACTGCTGGGTAAATTTTGGATATTCTGGACTTTGAGTAATGTACTCTGTGTAAAACCTTAAATTGAATGAGACCCAGACGGGCACACAAAGAGGTAGAACTTTTTTTTTTAATTGCCTCTTCCCAGAACTCCTTAGAAAATACCATCTCCATCTCCTGCTCCCAAGCCGATTTAGTTCTATCCATGGACTGGTCGTCACATGACATAATCCAGCAATAGACCCGGGAAATCAAAGACTTCTGTAGGGGTGAGATAGTCCGCAATACATCCCAGGGCTGGGTTGGGGGTATGCAAGGAAAGCCTTCGAATTCATTGGAAACATAATGCCTCAACTGTAAACAGCAGAAAAAATGAGAGGAAGGCAAGCTGTATTTAACAGACATATTGGGAAAACTAGAAAAGTGTCAATTTTCATATAAATCAACAAATGTTTTAATACCTTTCCCTTTCCAAAAACAGAAGGCTTTGTCATCAACCAATGGGGGAAATGTATGGTTTTTATCAATGGGGCCCATGATAGATGCAGAAGAAAATCTAAAGTGGCTACGGAACTGGTACCAGATTTTGAGAGTAGTTAATTTACAGGGTTACCAGTGTAACGAGAATGAGATAATGGGAGTGCAGAGCAGACTAAAGCAGACAGAGATGAAGAGAGGCATGACCTACCTTCTAAATGGCACCATGGCGTGTTTGGGGCATGTAACCAGAGTAAAATTTTGTGAAGGTTGGCCGCACAGTAATAGTATAGAAAATTGGGAAGTGCAAGCCCTACATTGAATTTACATCTCGGGAGTTGAAATCTACTGACCCTGAGCACCTTTTCACCCCAGATGATGGAAGAAATTGCTTGATTGATTGCCTTAAAAAAGGACTTTGGCAGGAACAATGGTATAGAATTAAAAAGGTACATACAGTTAGGCAGACTGTTCATTTTCACCGCGTTGATCTTCCATATCCATGATAGAGGTAGGTTACCCCACCTCCGAAAATCTGCCTTCATCTGAGTGAACATGGGGGAGAAATTGGCTGAAAATAAATTTGTCAGTGAGTGAGTCACATTCACTCCAAGGTACTTGAAGCCGGAGTGTTCGGAGCATTCACTCTTTTGTAGGTTAAGTTTGTACCCCGAAAAAAAACAAAAAATTTCCAAGATAGAGAGGATATTCGGTAAAGAGGTAGCTAGGTTATGGACATAAAGTAATAGGTCATCCGCATATAACGACAGCTTGTGTTCAATTCCCTCCCTGGAGACACCCTGAAAAGTGGGTGATGCCGCCGAAAGGGGCTCAATGGCAATAGCAAATAGCAATGGGGACAGTGGACAGCCCTGCCTTGTCCCGCGTTCCAGAGCAAAGTATTCCGAAAAAATATCATTAGTGTATACACTGGCCTGAGGGGAAGCATATAAAAGCCTAATCCATGCACAGAGATTGTCACCAAATCCAAACTTCCTTAGCGCCGAAAATAAATATTCTATCCAATACCTTCTCTGCATCGAGTGAAACCACAAACTCCGGGGAACTGGAGAACTGTTTGGAGTAAATAATATTGAGAAGAGTCTGAATATTGACAAATGCCTGTCTACCCTTAATAAATCCTGTCTGTTCTTCCGAGATGACTGCTGGAAGGACCCCCTCAAGATGGGTAGCTAGCAATTTAGATAGCACCTTAAAATCAACATTGAGAAGGCTGAGTGGCCTGTATGAGGAACAAGCATTTGGGTCTTTACCCTTTTTAAGAAGAAGTGTAATAGAAGTCTGTGTTAAGGTTGGGGGGAAAGACCCTTGAGTCATTATACATAGCTAAAAGTAGAGGGGCTAGCTGTGGATAAAATAAAAAAACTCAACAGGGAACCCATCTGGGCCGGGAGCTTTGCTGCTTTGAATAGTTTTTATTGAGGCAATCACCTCCTCAAACCTTAGAGGAAAGTCAAGGTCAACAGCAACCTCCACGGCAACAGTGGGAATGTCTAGCGTATCAAAAAACTGAGTCATTTTAGCTGTGTTCGCAGAAGACGTGTAAAGTAAGGAGTAGAAGGATTTAAAGATGTCATTGATCCCCCTCAGGGTCATAATCCATACAGTTTGAAGTATCTTGGATTTGAGGGATCAAACGAGAGGCAGCGCGTTGATTTAACTGATGCGCCAGCAAGCGGCTTGCCTTGTCCCCGTGTTTGCAATAGGTGGAGCGTGAGTGCAACAGTAAACGTTCCGCCTCATTCGTAGATAAAAGATTAAATTCAGAATGCAAATTTAAACGTTGTTTATATAATTCAGGGGATGGAGTCTGAGCATATTTATGATCTAGCTCAAGAATCTCTGTTGAAAGTTTGTCCATTTTAACCCTACAGTCTTTATTTACGTGTAAGGAATAAGATATAATCACGCCTCTTAAATAGGCCTTAAGCGTCTCCCATAGGAGAGAATGAGAGATTGAATCAATCTGATTGTGATAAAGAAAATGATCAATTGCAGTGGTAATACAGTTAAAAAATATATCATCGGACAAGAGAAGAGAGTTAAATTTCCAGCGCGGGGGGAGTACAGAATTTTGGCGATAAAGTAATTTCAAGTGCTACAGGGCCATGATCCGATATTACAATGGGCAAGTAGTCCACTGATAAACTATTTTAGTACTAGTAATTCATTATTAAACAAAGGCATCAACAAAACATGCCAGAATAGGCCATATTGGAAGTGAATGAGAAACAATAAGTAGAAAAAAATATAATAATAAATAAGCAGAAGAAAATAATTACCACTGAAGGTAAGGATATCGACCTCCCAGAGAACAAGTTAAGGTTATAAAGATCTACTGTAAACTGAATACAGATAAACCAATCAGGGTGGTTGTTAGTTGGGTTTCAAGGCCCCCCGATTTTTTGATTGGCCCAATTCTCCGCTTCCTCAGGTAAATTAAATTCCCAAACTTTGCCATTATACTCAACAGACAAATGAGCAGGGAAGCACAGGGAGAACTTCACATTGTTAGCATGCAGTCTACGTTTAATTTTCGTGTATTTGGCTCTCTTTGCGGCAACACAAGCACTATAATGTGGGAACAGAAATACCTTGGTCTGGCAGAAAATCAGTTGGTGTGTGCCAAATTGAGTTGAGCATCCCACCCGGCCACCGGGCTACCATATTCAGAACAAACATCCTGGCATCACATATGATTTGAACGTTGATTAAATTAACGTTTTTGCGAATGATAAATGCGTAATCATTCATGGATGGTGGCTACAGACGCAGTACAATCAATTGCCCGATTCGCCCCAATCACATTTGGAAACCCAGCAATCTCATAAAATTGTCTTTTAATCATAGTTTGAATATACCAGAAAGGGACTTCATAGCCACCAAAACTGCTGGCATACTTCGACTATTGTTGTCTATGATATACCAGACCTGTCCCCGATCTCCTGCTGAAAGGTCCTGGTGTAGAGAGCGCGCATTAAGGTCCTCTAACAGAGCCAGATCTTAATAATCATTTCACCAATCACATACTAATTTAAGCACTCATGTTCTAGGCCACCTCGAAATGAAAGGAAAAAAATATACTACTTAATAGCAATGTGGTAATTCGGAATTCTGAAATGTAACTTCCAATATGTGGTAGTTGTGATGCACACACATTCCTCAATGATCGATGGTTCAACAATTCACTGAACTGGGTGGTTATATCATGAACACTGCTAGTCACACTAGAGAATTTGCGTACATGAGGTCAGACCAGATGTGAGATTTTATCGCAGCCTATGCTCACGTTCAAATTGATAAATCCCTTGCTTTGTGTAGGAATCGGTGTACGCCCGTCGTACGCCTGTTTTAGGTCATACGCACGTTTCATAAATGAGGGCCAATGTTCCTTAATAAAAATCTTTGAGTGTTCCCCATCCCACATACCACCTGGCCATAGTTACGCAAGCACACCTAATTTGTGCCATATTTTCCCAACACTTTCTCCCCAATAACCAAAAACACAATACACAAATTAATCACTCTTTGGGTGAATCCCATTTCTCTGTCTTAGCCCTTCCCCTTACCCCTTCCCCTTAGTTTTGCACGTTCATGTGAAAGTAAGGGGAAGGGGTGGATACCCCTTAAAACCAAGCCTTTTCGAGAGCGTACTTGAAACCAAGGGGTACCCAGAATACACTGCACAACCGGCAACACTGGCAGCCAGGTCAACAAGGGGGTCCAATAAATATATGTAATTTCTGCTTAAATAATTGACTTAAAAATTACAACAGACTTGTTTTGTGCTCTTCACATTCCTGTACATGTATATATATTTGCAACCATGTCCGTAATTAAAACTTTTAAAAAAACGCTAGTTTGCTACGCAAACGTTACATTGCTGATTTGAACAACAGTCTCACATTTCTCTGACTAGCCTTGAATGGACTCCATGCATACAGTTTAAACTAAACCCCATTAGCAGTGGATTTGTTTGTTTGGTCTTTGTTACTGATTGATCTGTATCAGTCAACAAACTCCTACAGTTGTCAGGATTTGATAAACATTGGAGTTGCTCAAACCAGGGCAATAATGTCATCTTTCCATCGGACTCACAACATCCCAGACTCAATTATTAGAGAGCCGGGCTCCCCATGGGTTGTTATCCCGAGAAAGCGACGCAGACGCCGGCGTGAGAGAAAACAAAAGCGGGGTTACAGAGCGGGACTCAGTGCCAGACTAAGGAAGGATCCACACAGACCACCGATCCCCAGCCTCTTCCTCTCCAATGCCAGGTCCGTTGTCCACAAGATCGGCGATCTGGAGCTATTTTTAGCCACAAATAACGCAATACGTAACTGCAACGCAATGGTAATCACCGAAAGTTGGCTTAACTCTTCGATCCCTGATACTGCTGTCGAGCTAATTGACAGGACGCTACACAGACAGGATAGATCCATAGAAACCGGTAAGAAAAGAGGAGGGGGGCTGTGTGTATATGTGAATGACAACTGGTGTAAGCAGAGTCGCATTATAGATAGTTACTGCTCCCGAGATCTGGAGTTTCTGTCAGTGCTATGTAGACCTTTCTATCTACCGAGAGAGTTAACTGTAGTAATTGTGACAGCCGTCTATATTCCACCAAACGCTAATGTTAGCTCGTCTTTGGCTCACCTTTACCAAACCATCAGTAAACAGTGGAAATCCCACCCGGATGGATTTCTATTGATTGCGGGAGATTTTAATCAGGCATGCTTAAAGACAGTGCTACCCAAATTCACTCAATATGTGAACTGTGCCACCAGGGGAAATAACACTCTTGACCATGTCTACTGTAACTTAAAGCATGCCTATAGGGCAGTGCCACTCCCTCACCTGGGGCTCTCAGATCACCTCTCCCTGATCCTCCTTCCTGTTTACACCCCTCTTAGAAGGACAACAAAGCCATGTACTAAATCATCACAACATGGCCAGAGGGGGCGCTGTCACAACTGCAAGACTGCTTCTCAAACACTGAATGGTCCCTTTTTGAACACGGGGATCTTCAGGCATTTACAGAAACAGTACTCTTTTATATAAAGACCTGCATTGACAATGTGACCGTAAACAAACGTATTAGGGTATTTCCCAATCAGAAGCCATGGATGACTTCAGAAGTACACAAACTTCTCAAAGCGCGGGACAGGGCCTTCAGGTCAGGGGATAAAGCCCTGTACTCTACTGCTAGGACTGACCTGAAGAGGGGAATCAGGACTGCCAAACTGGCATACAAAGAGAAAATTGAAAACCTGGTCTCAGATAACGACCCGAGACGAGTTTGGCAGGGGTTACAACATCTCACAAATTATCAGGGCAGGAAAAACACAGTAACAACAACAAATGGTGCCCTGCTGGCAGAAGAACTTAACAACTTCTTTGCCCGTTTTGAGACCAAGAGCTCCTTTATTTCATCCCCCTCTGTGGTCACAGACACTCCTGTTCTCACTATCCAACAACATGAAGTGAGACAGGTTTTTAAAGCAGTGAATCCAAGGAAGGTTGCTGGCCTGGATGGGATACCTGGAAAGGTACTCAGAGCATGCTATAATGAACTCTCTGCTGTCTTCACCACCATTTTTAACTTATCTCTCGTCCAGGCCACTGTCCCCTCCTCTTTGAAATCAGCAACTATCATCCCCATTCCCAAGAAATCAGCATCAAACAGCTTGGCAGACTATAGACCCGTGGCTCTCACACCTATCATAATGAAGTGTTTCGAGAGACTGGTACTTAAACATCTGCAGGCCTGTCTCCCTCCCTCCTTAGACAACCACCAGTTTACATACAGGCCTAACAGATCTACAGATGACGCCTTATCCATTACTCTTTATAATGCACTGAGCCATCTCGAACAGAGAAACAGCTACGTCGGGATGCTCTTTGTGGATTATAGCTCCGCCTTTAATACAATCATCCCTGACATCCTGATAAACAAACTGCTGACCCTCGGCCTTCCCCCATCTACCTGCAGCTGGATAAAGGACTTTTTGTCAAATCGCCCACAGACTGTTAGAATTGGCCCCCATCACACTTAGCACCGGCTCACCCCAAGGCTGTGTGCTGAGCCCTCTTCTCTATTCACTATACACCTTTGACTGTTTACCAAGATTTTCCAACAATTCCATCATAAAGATTGCAGATGACACTACTGTGGTAGGACTTATAACGGACGGGGACGAGTTCACCTACAGACAGGAAGTGCAGAATCTTTCTGAGTGGTGCTCTGCCAATAACCTAATCCTAAACACGACTAAAACAAAAGAACTCATAATAGATTTTAGAAAACATAACGTAAACCCCCATCCTCTCTTCATAAATGGTGAGTGCGTGGAGAGAGTTCATTCATTTAAATTCTTGGGCATTCATATCACAGACTGTTTCTCATGGTAAACCAACACCACAACAGTTGTGAAAAAAGCACAGCAGCGCCTTCACTTCCTGAGGATATTGAGGAAAAACAACATGAATGTGAGGCTGCTGGTGTCCTTTTACAGATCCGCAATAGAGAGCATACTTTCTTACTGCATCTCTGTGTGGTTTGCTGCATGTTCTGCTGCAGACAAAAAGGCTCTGCAGAGAATTATCAAGATTGCAGAAAAAATAATTGGCTGTCCCCTCCCCTCCCTGTCAGATATTGCACTCAGCCGTACTCTCTTAAGAGCCAACAACATTATTAAGGACAATACTCATCCTGGTCACCACCTGTTTCAATTGTTACCCTCTGGTAGGCGGTATAGGTCTATAAAATCAAACACCACTAGATTTCAAAATAGCTTCTTCCCAAATGCAATAGTTTCTTTAAACAAATGCAGTTAGACAAACCCAGTCACTCACTGTTAACCCCTGCACTATGACTTTTATTCTGTTTTTTACCATTGTTTTTTATTCAGTTTTATAGGTCTTGTACGAATAATTTATTGTATGCACCAAGTGGAGAAGCGCTCCTAATTTCGCTGTATTGTAAAATACAATGACAATAAAGGCATTCAATTCAATTCAACACTTGTCATCTCTGGTGAAGTAGCAGCCAGCTAGCGACGATGTATGAAAACGTAACTGTAACCAAGTGGTGTCTCATTTCATAGCGGTATGTTTTCATCCCTATCCCTTACCACTCGATTCCAAGGGACAAGGGCTAGGGGTAAGACGAAGGGGTAGGGGAAGGGTAGACAAAGAAATCAGATTCAACCTTTATTTGTAAAAACAATGATATGCCATTGTTAGTATACATGTTGCACTGTGTTCGTGTGTATGTGTGTTTGCCTGCACTATAATTATTTCACTCATCTTAAAGCCTCTTGTCCACTATCTAGCTGGGATAATTTAGATGCAGCCTTAGCACTTCACCAGGCGAGGTTGTTGTTACTGAAGCTTTGAGTAATGAACCCATTTTCAAACCAATTCTTGTAAGTGTTTCAGTGCTTTACCAAAGCTTAATTTGCCCATCACTAGTTATCAGTGAGCTGAGGCATTTAGCAACTTTAACTTTATTTGAAAACAACACTATAAGTCCTGACTTTATTATTTTTTATTCGGACGTTCTGACGTGTGTTTTAGTACCATGTTGCAGCACACATGGACACAGATGTCGACCGTCTGGTTTTTCATAGTTTGGAGGAAGCCGCCCATCTTCTAAACACGGTCGCTAACATTAATCACACACATAGCATTCTAATTGCTCCATTCTATTACCAGCTTCCCTTAAGAGGTTGGAAACTAAACGTTTGCCTGCCGAGTTCGCCATTGCTAAACAATACTTTTTGGTGGGGAAAAGCCATGTAGAGCGATGCAGTATAATGCTAACCAACCAATGGACAGAGTTGACCCCTTAAGACACAGCCCCTCCACATTTGCATAATGAGGCAGAAATGCATAGAGAAATGTAAAAAGGACAGGCAGAAATAAATAGCGTTGAAGAAATAAATAGGGTAAAAAAATACAAAGGAAGAATACAACAGACAAAAATATTATAATACACATAAATACATACATTTAAAAAATAAGTCATTAATAAATAAAGTTGAAGATTATAACGGACAATAAATAAATAAGTTAATTACTACAGAGGTGAATAAATAAATAAGCTAATTAAAAGAGATGTATACATTAATGTCTCATTGTATAATTTAATCACTGCCTACATTTTATTATTTACTGTATTTTCTGTGCATTTAATTGTATGCTTATTTATTTTTTGAGCATTTATTCATTTATATATTTATTCCTTATTTTTGGCAGACTCCCTACAACTCGGCCCAGAAAGCGATTAGCAGTCTGCCTGGAAATACACTTACATATATGCAATGTCTACTTACAACTCGCATCTAATGTGGCGAGGCCACGACGTAGAGGGTCCAATGCAACACAATATGGGAATGCTAAACGATAGAGTACACCTCACATACAGATGATTAATGAACTGTGCCTGCCTCTTGAACTGCGCCTTCCTTTTGAACTGTACCTATTTAAATAGGCTTAACTACCAGCTGATAGTAATTCACCATCAGTCCTGATTTAAACAAGGCCAAGGCAACACACTTCATAAAATCCCCAATACTAATAAACACAATATAGACAGTAGAACATAGCTCTACAGTGCAATGCACTGGTATATACTTCATTAAACAAAAATATACACTTTTATACTGGAGTCCATAAATATATACTGTATATGATAAACAGAAATAATCATCTTTATAGATCAAGTGTCCATGTCACAGTTCCAGTGTCCATTCCAACCCACCAATCTTAAAGGAATGTTGGTTTTATACAATAATACTATAGGAATATCATTGAAAAACGAAAAAATCCTATAGGATTCTTATAGTAAATAATAAAATCATTCTCATTTTGTATGAAATGTATAGGATCATTATAGCAGAAAAATAAAAAACACTAATATATACTATGGTGAGCTTTCAGTATTTTATCATATTTCTTCTGCTATGGAATTCTGATAATGTAATATATAAATATTCAATTCTTATACTACAAATACATTGTATTTCAATTAAACACAGTTCATTGTGGGGATACACTACCAGTATCACTTTGGCTTTGTACGCCGTAGAGGATGGTCGCATGAACAATGTCTCTGTTCACGCTATGCAGGTTTTGGCTTATTATTGTTTTGTTCGTTTTTATTTCTGCACGTTCTGCACTGTCGCTCATACATTATGATCGACTAGCACTTTTGGACATACGTAATTCACTGGATACAGACTTTTTTCTACTTATCGGAGCAATTGCTGCGATTCCACTATCCTGTCGTCGACTTGTTTACTCATACGCAGGTGGCGAAGGAGGAAGAAGAGGGGCAAACGAGACGGTATTCTGTGCAGATCACGGACGAGATTCTGCAATCCACCGTTACCGAGCATTTTACTTGCAAATGTTCAATCACTTGACAATAAAATGGACAAACTTCATGCTTGGATTAACTTCCAGCGGGACATTGCTAACTGCTGCGTGCTAGCGTTCACTGAGACCTGGATGGATCCCACAATCCCGGACACGGCTGTTACGCCAGCTGGTTTTTCCATCTACCGGCAGGACAGAACCTCGGAGTCAGGTAAACGAAGAGGCGGAGGGGTGTGCATTATGGTTAATTCTCGTTGGGGTACGGATGCTGCAGTTATTTCAACACACTGCTCACAGGACCTGGAGCTACTAACTGTAAACATACGCCCCTTCTATCTTCCCCGGGAGTTTACGTCCGCTATAATCACAGCAGTCTACATACCCCCGCAGGCGGATAAGGCACCCCCGCTTGAGGAAATATATGAAATAATAAATGGCCTAGAGGACGCTCACTAGAGGAGTCTGTTTTTATTGTTGTTGGAGACTTTAACAGGACAAACATGAAAAAAATGATGCCCAAATTCCACCAGCACATTTCTTTTCACACACGGGGTGATCAGACTCTTGACCATTGTTATTCAATGATCCGAAATAGCTTCAAACCCATCCCCCGACCTGCCTTTGGAAAGGCAGATCACATCTCCATTCTTCTCCTCCCAACCTACAGACAACGTTTGAAACAGGAAAAAACGGTTTTTCGAGCAGCCCAAAAATGGAGTGAGCAATCCATCACCACTCTACAAGACTGCTTTGAAACCACAGACTGGGAGATGTTTCATGTTGCAGCTGGTGACAACATTGATGAATACACTGACTCTGTCTCAGCATACATCACCAAGTGCATAGATGATGTCGTTCCACGGGTCAATGTTAAGACCTTCCCCAACCAAAAACCCTGGGTTAACGGTAATGTCCGTGCCAAGATTGTAGCTCAGTCCTCTGCCTATAACTCTGGGGACCTGGAGGCTCTGAGGAGGGCCAGATATGACGTACGGAAGGCCATCAGAGATGCTAAAAGATGCTACAGGGACAAATTGGAGTCTAACTACAACAGCTCCGACCCCAGTCGCATGTGGTGTGGGCTGTGGCAGATAACGGAGTACAAAGGGAGAAATAGCTGTGACCCCCATCCCCCCGCCTCGCTCCCTGAAGAGCTCAACACCTTGTTCGCACGGTTCGAGGTGGCCAACATCACTCCTGAGAAGCTATTTGAGAACCCAGACGACTGCACTCTGTCCCTGGACGTGGGGGATGTAAGAAGAGCTTTTGAAAGAGTGAACCCGAGGAAGTCTCCAGGGCCAGATGGCATTCCAGGCCGTGTTCTAAGAGGATGCGCCGACCAGCTAGCGGAGGTATTCACCTCCATATTCAACCTTTCCCTAACCCAGTCTGTAGTTCCCTCCTTCTTCAAGCAGGCCACCATTATCCCGGTTCCAAAGAAACCTTCCATCACCTGCCTAAATGACTACCGCCCAGTAGCACTGACCTCCATCATCATAAAGTGCTTCGAGCGGCTGGTCAGAACCCATATCTGCGCTGCCCTTCCTGACACCTTGGACACCCTACAATGCATATCGCCCCAACAGATCTACAGACGATGCCATCGCACTGACAGCACACACCGCCCTCTCCCATCTGGAAAAAGGGAACACATATGTGAGGATGCTATTTGTGGACTACAGCTCAACATTTAACACTATTGTTCCTGCTATTGTTAATTCCCAAGCTCAGGACGCTGGGGGTACGCAACCCCCACAGGGCTGCGTACTCAAACCCCTACTGTACGCTCTGTTCACATATGATTGTGTGGCCACACGCAGTCCTAACATCATCATAAAGTTTGCTGACGACACAACCATCCTAGGTCTCATCTCCAATAATGATGAGACTGCATACAGAGAGGAGGTAAGTGCCTTGGCTACCTGGTGCCAGAGCAACAACCTCTCTCTCAACGTCAGCAAGACTAAGGAGATGATATTAGACTTAAGGAAGCGGCAGAGGGAGAGTCTTGCCCCCATACACATCGATGGAGCTGAAGTCGAGAGAGTTTCAGAGTTCAAGTTCCTCGGTGTGTTCATCAGTGATGACCTCACATGGTCCAGACAGACAATCTCGGCAACAAAAACTGCCCAAAAGCGCCTATACTTCTTGAGGAGATTCAAGAAGTTTGGCATGTCTGCCCGGATTTTAACAAACTTCGACAGGTGTACTATTGAGAGCATCCTCTAGTATGGCAACTGCTCCGCTGCTGATCACAAGGCCCTTCAGAGGGTGGTGAAGTCAGCAGAGCGCATCATAGGCTGCTGTCTGCCCTCCGTGCAAGGCATCTACCACAAGCGATGCCTTAGGAAAACACAGAACATTTTAAAAGACCACAGCCATCCAGGCCGTGACCTTTTCTCGCTGCTGCCGTCTGGTAGACGTTACCGGAGAATCAAGGCACGGACTACCAGACTCAAAAACAGTTTCTTTCCCCAGGCCATTCGGCTGCTCAACATGGAACATTGTCACTGAGCAAAAAAAACATCTGTTGAGCAGAAGTATTCAAATGGACCTTCCCTGCCATAGTTATAACATTTATTACCTCTGCTGTTGTACATATTACGGATCACTGCTCAGTACATAGTGTATTATTATTATAATTATTATTATTATTTTTTTAATTCTTTATATTGTTTTAACCTTTAAAGCCCACTACATAGATGTGTCGAGCCATGTCCAAAAGAATTTCTCTGCATAGGATGATGTGATGTTATTCGATGCATATGATAAATAAATGACTTTGACTTTGACAGTAAAACTTTGGGTCATTGTCAGGATTCTGGATGGGACTCGCCACAGGATGGCATGGCTCAATCTTGTGGCCGGACTGGGACAATGCTTACACATTTCATTATGCACTTGGTTGTCTTGTTCTGTGTCTAATTCATTCAATTATCATCCAGCTGTTCCTTGTCATTAATTAGTTTATGTGTATAAGTGTTCCCCCTGATCCCCATTGTCTTTGTGTGTCAATGTGAACTACGTTCCTGTTATGTGTTGAGAGGAAGACAGGTGAGGGAGAAGCTGGGGTTTGTTGGGGCTGATGTACTTAGTACACATTATTGATTGAGCCTTCACCTCTTTATGTGTTGTACATAATGTGTACGTTATAGTGAGCCAGGCGTACGTTAGTGACATATAGTATCGCGCCCGATGCGGCGTTAAAGCATCGTAGCTTTATGTTCCTACGTTGTGCAGCTACGATAGGTTTATCAGTTACTGGAATTCCATGCCTGAACCCTCATCATGTCCGTTCATTAAACATCCTTGAACACTCCTTCCTGCTTGGACTTCCAATCCTTCCAACACCCACAACGCCTTAACATCTGCGGTTGTGACAGATTGACACACCACAAAGGAGGTCGCAGGAGTTTCTCCGGGCTGTCTATTCCATCCACGACAGCCCGGGTAATAAAAATAGGAGAGGATCCCCTCGCTTTCTCCAAATGTTTTTTGGGGGGAGCTATAGGGGGTTCATGAAGGACGTTTGCTCTTGCCCGGGCTCTCTCCACCTGCCTGGGTTGCTAGTCCTCCAGCTGTACCATCTACCCAGCTAGCGGGGAACTACATTCAGCCACTCTCCATCTACCCTGCTAGCTGGGGACATTCTACATCATGCCGGCAGTCGGGATAGGGGCTTGGCCCGGCTGCAGAGTCTTCGTCGGCAGCTTGGAGGAGACTACGCCCGCCTGCTGTCAGGAGGTAGCCAGCAGCCTAGGGAGAGGATCTGTCCCCCAGGCTGCTGAGGAACCCCGGCAGCACAGGAAGAGGATTCTCCCCAGCTGCCGAGTACGATCGTCGGTGCCTGCTGGCTGATCACCCCTGCACCGGTGTCGGCCGCCCTGCCCGTTTCCAGTGCCGACCGCTTCCCATCCGTGCCGGTGCTGGTGTCCCGCCTCCTTGGTTGGCGGCTCTGCCCTCCCGCCCTGCCCTTTCTGCCGGTGGGGATGCGTGCCGGGTGCCCTGCTATGTTTTCGGGTGCTCGGGTCTTGTAGCCCCGCCCTGGGGGTGGGAACTGTCAGGATTCTGGATGGGTCTCGCCACAGGATGGCGTGGCTCAATCTTGTGGCCGGACTGGGACAATGCTTACACATTTCATTATGCACTTGGTTGTCTTGTTCTGTGTCTAATTCATTCAATTATCATCCAGCTGTTCCTTGTCATTAATTAGTGTATGTGTATAAGTGTTCCCTCTGATCCCCATTGTCTTTGTGTGTCAATGTGAACTACGTTCCTGTTATGTGTTGAGAGGAAGACAGGTGAGGAAGAAGCTGGGGTTTGTTGGGGCTGATGTACTTAGTACACATTATTGATTGAGCCTTCACCTCTTTATGTGTAGTACATAATGTGTATGTTATAGTGAGCCAGGCGTACGTTAGTGACATAGAGTATCATGCCCGATGCCATGTTAAAGCATCGTAGCTTTATGTTCCTACATTGTGCAGCTACTATAGGTTTATCAGTTACTGGAATTCCATGCCTGAACCCTCATCATGTCCGTTCATTAAACATCCTTGAACACTCCTTCCTGCTTGGACTTCCAATCCTTCCAACACCCACAACGCCTTAACATCTGCGGTTGTGACAGTCATCCAGGAATTTCGATAGAAATCTTTAATTTTATTAACCAATGTGTAATTAAATTGATCAGAAATAACAGTCAAGTCATGATTAATTGTGGATAAGGTAAAGATTTCTTCATTAGGAAAATTAATTAATTAATGGCCGATTAAAATTTGGCTTTGCAGTTGTATGTGTGCAATTAATTATAAATCAGTCATTTATAATAGTGATAGACATTTTCAACATTAGTAATGTCTTGGATAAATATTGTTATCAATTTAATGCCACCTTGGTTAATTTCTATCAAGCCACATTTCCTGGGTAACAAAAAACTTTGACCAGTCATGTCATGAATTTACGGATTCATGGAAGTAATCTTCAACGATTTATTAACAGGATTTGTTAGGAGCAAAAGAACAGTAGTGATCATGTATATATCAACACTTTACAACTTTTGTAAAACCAGCATAGCTAAACGATACCAAAACCAGTAGCGCCTCCTAGTGGAGCTTACTGCAATAATCATTTACATCACATCACAAGTAATATCTGTTTCAGACAGGGGCGGAGCTACGTGGTGGCCAGGGGGGGCCACGGCCACCACTGGTCAAGGCTCGGCCCCCCTGCCGGCCCCCCCAACCTCACGCGAAAATACATTTAATAATAATTTTAAAAAACTCCAGTAACGTCTAAAGGAAGCTGAAATGTATGCATTTCATTTGTCACTTACGCTACGCCTACGAGCCCCATATAGACCT
>JACXGM010008623.1:0-28749 GCA_016801145.1 Umbra pygmaea | reverse complement strand
TCCCTTCATGTTATTGATATCCCTGAGGTTTAATAACTTGTTGTTATACTGTGATACTCGTGTGTTCCCTTCATGTTATTGATATCCCTGAGGTTTAATTAACTTGTTATACTGTGAAACTCGTGTGTTCCCTTCATGTTATTGATATCCCTGAGGTTTAATTAACTTGTTGTTATACTGTGATACTCGTGTGTTCCCTTCATGTTATTGATATCCCTGAGGTTTAATAACTTGTTAAACTGTTATACTTGTGTGTTCCCTTCATGTTATTGATATCCCTGAGGTTTAATTAACCTGTTGTTATACTGTGATACTTGTGTGTATCGTTCTTGTTTTAGCAGTGTTTTCTTAAAATGCAGCAGCAAAAATAAATGATTTGATTTGGCCTGCCATCAAAATTATTATTATGTCTATGTAGTGGAAAATTAGAGGAAAAATTATTTTCACAGAAATTAACAATGTAATGAATGGACGAAAATACATGTTAATACGTTTTATTTATTTTTATTGACAGTTTTACTACAGTTATACTTACAGATAATTTGAGAGTTTAATATGAGAAACACCGTTCTGATATATAAAAAAACATAAAGCCAAACAGAATGCTTAGATACATATTTTAGTTTCAATATCTACATATTTATCTTTACATCAATGGCATACAGTATGAATATTCATTAATGGTTTTAAGTGTTGTTCTGTGTTTCTATCAAAAGAAACTTCTACTAAAGTTTACAATATCTGACATCTCACATGTTCATTCATTTATTTAATCTTCCTTATGAACAGAAAAAATACCCTTTGCGTTATAAATCTTTTTTTTCAGAGGGACCAGGCAAAATGTTACCCCAGAGCCCACATGAGAAGCTGCTGCTTTGGCAGGAAGTAACAGGAGATCCACAAAAACAAAGATCAGGAATTAGAAGTTATTCAAAATAACTACACAAATCAACGCTGAAACTCTTATCCCATCAGATGATCTATCAAATATAATCTGATCTTGGAGATGTACTTGCATGCTAACTTTAAAGGTAAGCTGACACAAACTCATTCAACTCTAGTTCACAAAAAATTCTGCTGTGTGATGGTGTGATTTCTCTAATTCACTAACATTTCTGCTGTGTGATTAATCTAGTTCACGAACATTTCTGCTGTGCGATGGTGTGATTTCTCTAGTTCACTAACATTTCTGCTGTGTGATTAATCTAGTTCACTAACATTTCTGCTGTGTGATGGTGTGATTTCTCTAGTTCACTAACATTTCTGCTGTGTGATGGTGTGATTTCTCTCATTCACTAACATTTCTGCTGTGTGAGGGTGTGATTTCTCTAGTTCACTAACATTTCTGCTGTGTGAGGGTGTGATTTCTCTAGTTCACTAACATTTCTGCTGTGTGATGGTGTGATTTCTCTGAAGCCACTTTCTCAGTAAGAACAGATCTCACAGCTCTGAGTTCTGTGCTGGATCATTTTGAACCAGTTGGGAACCGTTAGGGTGTTCTACACCTTCAGGAAAGGCATAAGGATTGATACAAATACATATTTTTATATATTTCAAATGTTGTATTATTTAATATTTTTTACATTCTTTGAGTAAGAGTGTCTGCTAAATGAATACATATTACAGTCATTGATCTGGTTAGTGAGGTTTGACTGCTAATATTTTGAACACAACTGTATTATATATATTAAAAGTGATATATATGGGATATTGAGATAATGAATCCCTACAGTATGCAGAGCTTAGCATTTTACAAACAAGTGCACAGCCTACAATGCATAACTCATTTCAAAGATGAACTGGCCTTATATATACTATATTTGCAATAGCTAGTGTGGTAATACATTCCGATTTTTTAGTTTGTTTTGTTTTGTCATAATTGTACATTTTCAGTGTCTCTGACACCTTGACTTCCAAATCCATTGATGTGTCCATGTTTTGGTTATTAATGTTAGCATATGTGAATCATATACTGGGAGTGTGTAGTGTTGGTGTACATGTCCTGGTTGGTGTGTAGTGTTGGTGTACATGTCCTGGTTGGTGTGTAGTGTTGGTGTACATGTCCTGGTTGGTGTGTAGTGTTGGTGTACATATCCTGGCTGGTGTGTAGTGTTGGTGTACATATCCTGGTTGGTGTGTAGTGTTGGTGTACATATCCTGGCTGGTGTGTAGTGTTGGTGTACATATCCTGGTTGGTGTGTAGTGTTGGTGTACATGTCCTGGTTGGTGTGTAGTGTTGGTGTACATGTCCTGGTTGGTGTATAGTGTTGGTGTACAAGTCCTGGTTGGTGTATAGTGTTGGTGTATATATCTTGGTGGGTGTTGGTGTGGCTGGTAGACTACTGGTGTCAAGCTGCCCAAAGCTCAGACCAGAGAACGAGAGTGAAGTTGGGCATTCAGTTTGTAGACTCGGTAGTCATCTCCTGCTGCTCAATATCAATTTGCCTGCTCTGCTAAAACCCATTGTACAATTATTAAATCCATGTATTTCTTCCATTAAAACACAACAAACAAACCGTCTAAAACTAAGAATAAACACATTTCAACAGCAAGTCATTGATTACGGTAAAATGAATGAAACTGCATTAATCTTCAGCTTGGTTCATCCAACCACGTGTCACTAAGCCGGTTGATTCTTTTCACACTGCTCATCCAACACAGCTTTTAGTCAGATGCACGGGTTAATTATGCTCACCAAAAATACTTCCACAATTTAATTTACAGGTGCCTGATCTGCACACAAGGAGTCACTGGACAGCGTAGTAGCAAGGTAGATAAGCCGATATATCTACACCAAATCCCTATGCCAATCCCTATGCCAATTTGCGCTGCCTCATGCTCGGGGTCCGGGCAAAGTCAGCGAAGGCATAGTAAGGCTCGAACTGTTGACTATCATGACATAGCTTGTCCTGCATGGGAGCGACTTAGCTTACTACAAAACATGGACCCCCAGGAATCTCATTTCTTGAAAGACCCTGTCCATGCAGAACCAGACTCTCACGTGTTAGCTCGTGTGAATGTTAAGATTAGATAACTTTGAGCAACCTTTCCTACAATCAGAACTAAAGTTCCACTTCTCTCCAGTATGTGACTTGTAACATTTGAGGGAACCTTCATCTGTGTGCATTCTCTGATGAACAGTATGTTCAGTTGTTTTATAAAAACACTTTCCACTGTCAGGAGTGAAGCTTTTCTCCATTATGAATGCGCTGGTGATGTTTAAAGACACGTAATTGATTGAACCTCTTTCCACATTCCGAACAGGAGTAAGGCTTCTCTCCAGCATGTATGGTCTGGTGTAATTTAAGGTCATGTAATCTAGTGAAACTCTTACCACATTCAGAACAGTGGTAAGGCTTCTCTCCAGTATGTATGCGCTGGTGACGTTTAAGGGCACCTAACTGAGAGAAGCTTTTCTCACATTCAGAGCAAAAGTAAGGTTTCTCACCTGTGTGCATTCTCTGATGAATAGTAAGTTCAGATGGTGTACGAAAACTCTTTCCACAAACAGAACAGGAATAAGGTTTCTCACCTGTGTGCACTCTCAGGTGAACAGTAAGTTTAGATGATGTAATAAAACTCTTTCCACAGACAGAACAGGAGTATGGTTTCTCTCCAGTATGAATACGCTGATGAATTTTAAGGCCGGGTAATCGACTGAAGCTCTTCCCACATTCAGAACAGAGGTAAGATTTCCCTCCAGTGTGTTTTTGATTGTGAGTTTTGAGGGAACAAAGTTGAGCATAACTTTTTCCACAGACAGAACATGAATACGGCTTCTCACCTGTGTGCACTCTCTGATGAAGAGTAAGTTCAGTAAATGTAATGAAATTTTTCCCACAGTCAGAACATAAGTAAGGCATTTCTCCAGTATGAATGCGCTGGTGACGTTTTAGGCTACGTAATTGAAAAAAACACTTCACACAATCAGAACAGGAGTAAGGTTTCTCTCCATTGTGTATGTTCTGGTGATCTTTAAGGTCATGTAATCTAAAGAAACTCTTATCACATTCAGAACAGCGGTAAGGCTTCCCTCCGATATGTATGTGCTGGTGACGTTTAAGAGCACTTAACTGAGAGAAAATCTCCTCACATTCAAAACAGAAGTAGGGTTTCTCACCTGTGTGTATTCTCTGATGAACGGTAAGTTCAGATGATGTAATATAACTCTTCCCACAGACAGAACAGGAGTAAGGCTTTTCTCCAGTATGAATGTGTTGGTGACGTTTAAGGCCACTTAACTGACAGAAACTAATCCCACACTCAGAACAGGAGTAAGGCTTTACTCCAGTATGAATGCGCTGGTGACGTTTAAGGCCACGTAAATGATAGAAACTCTTCCCACAATCAGAACAAGCGTAAGGCTTCTCTCCAGTGTGTTTGCTCTGGTGTAATTTAAGGTCATGTAACCTAGTGAAGCTCTTACCACATTCAGAACAGTGGTAAGGCTTCTCTCCAGTATGTATGCGCTGGTGACGTTTTAGAGCACTTAACTGAGAGAAACTCTTTTCACATTCACAGCAGAAGTAAGGTTTCTCACCTGTGTGTATTCTCTGATGAACAGTCAATTCAGATAATCTATAGAAACTCTTCCCACAGTCAGTACAAGAGTAAGACTTTTCTCCAGTATGAATGCGCTGGTGACTTTTAAGGGCACTCAATTGGTAGAAACACTTCCCACATTCAGAACAGGAATGAGGTTTCTCACCTGTGTGCACCCTCTGATGAACAGTAAGTTCAGATGATGTATAGAAACTCTTCCCACAGCTAGAGCAGGAGTAAGACTTTTCTCCAGTATGAATGCGCTGGTGACGTTTAAGGCCACTTAATTTCGAGAAATTATTCCCACACTCAGAACAGGAATAATGTTTCTCACCTGTGTGCACCCTCTGATGAACAGTAAGTTCAGATAATGTAATAAAACTCTTTTCACAGACAGAACAGGAGTACAACTTTTCTCCAGTATGAATCCGCTCATGACATTTTAGGTCACGTAACTGATAGAAACTCTTCCCACATTTATAACAGCAGTAGGTTCTCTCTCTAGTATGTATAATCTGGTGTACTTTAACGTCATGTAATCTAGTGAAACATCTACCACACACAGAACAGGAGTAAGGCTTCTCTCCTAAATGTATGTTCTGGTGACGTTTAAAGGTGCCTAAGTGAGAGAAACTCTTCTCACATTTAGAGCAAGAGTAAGGTTTCTCACCTGTGTGCACTCTCCGATGAACAGCAAGTTTAGATAATGTATTGCAACTTTTCCCACACTCTGAACAGAAATAGTTTCTCTTTTGTTTCTCTCTGTTGTGTATATTAATGTGTCTTTTGAGCGTTGATAGAGATGAAAAATGTTTTTCACAATGGGGGCAGCGGTGAGTCTTCTTGTTTTTGTCATCTTCTTGGTGTTTCTCTCCAGATGTAGGAAATGTCTCCACTTCAGGATTTCCAGCTGTGATTGTGAAAAGAGTGGTTAGTTGGTGCAGTGACTCAAAAAACAACACAATTACTCAACAAATTAAATAATCATGCATGCCCACCTCTCACTAAAACCACATCATTTTTTTCAGTTCTTGACTAGGGAATGCAGTATAGCATAAAAAACTATATACCAGTAGTTTTTTATGTACTCATTTGGATTTTTACAATAACTTGTGTACTGGAATTTTAACGTTTGTTTAATGGGATTATTTTCAAATTAATATAATTTTGCCAGCAACACTGAATGAGAATAACCACATTTTTTTATCAAATCGCACTGCTTCCGACCATGGAAAAAATACATCCAAATTGCATGTTCATTAAAAAAAAAGGTGGGAAAGACTCAGTCAACCAGTTCTAAAGAAAGACAGATGTGAGGAATAACCTAGTGTTGTGGAAGGAATTCCACCAAATCCCACAGCCCATAGGTTAGGTTACTTGATTGGTACCCATAGGTAATCTAGGTTTACAGTCTAAGACGCAGGACATCCTTAAATTTTGTAGACCATGAAGAATCTGTGATCAAGGTAGGTGCAAGTGAAAAGGGTTTGGTTTGAAGAGAAAATCATTTGTAATTTATGCAAAATAAAGGAGCATTTTATAAACATGCTCAAACATTTGGATCCAAGGGAATATCTGAAAATACTATAGCACAGTTCTCCCAACAGGCTACTTGCGAGTTACTAGTAACTGCCAGTGGATTAATGAGTAGATCACAAAAGAAATCTGAAGTGCATGCAGTTTTCACATGTTCCATGTCAACATGTGAGGAATTTCACTGTGATGCACATTTGAGCTTGTTTCTATTATCATCTCCACTTCTGGATTGGTACATTCGCTCACATTATTACACACAGCTAGGTTCTTCAGCATGCTGTTGTGTATTCCCACAGACAGATCTCTGGTTAGCATGGCTAGCTTTCCTTGTCTTCACTGTTTGGTTGGAGTTATTTTTGCGTGTTTTGTGTTTGCTGGTTTTGTTGTTAATGTCCTCAGATCTTTTTGGTGCTTTTCCTTGTGTTCTACTTTCCCAGTTATGACTCCTGTCATGGTTATTGTGTAGTGGCCTGCTCACATTCATTTGATCGGCTGGCAATAATTCTGTCTGCTTGGCAATGTTTTGCTTGTTTGTACCGACACGGTTCCTTCTGCTGGTTTTTGGGGGTTTCTTCAAACAAAAATGGTTTTCCGGAGCACGGCCTACAAATCCTTACAAAAAAGTATACTTCAAGTTTATTTTTGTAAGTATACTCATTTATATACTAATTGAACTAAATTGGCCACTTTTTAGTTCATTTGGTACACTTTAAAGTATACTTAGTTTATTTTAAGTATACTTTTGAAAACTTTAAACTAACCTGTGTAGAGCCCATTTAGTTTATGAAGTAGACTTTTCTAAATGTTTCATACAGTCATTTACAGACATTTCCATTAATACTTCAATTTATAATTGTTAGTATACAGTAGTATAAGTGTATTGGGCTTCAAAATGTTTTGGTAGTATACTCTTATGCTATACTAATAATTATAAATTTGAGTATTAATAAAAGTGTACACTTTCAGTTTCAGAACCATTTAGGGTGGACATTTCTGAATAATCTAAAGGGACCATTTTGAGACCTGGGGAAACTCATTTACTTTTTAAATACTAAACTATAACAGCCACCACTCTTCTGGGAAGGCTTTGTAGCATTATATGTAGCATTTGGCATTAGGATGACCCTTCACTGGAATTAAGGGGCCTAGCTCATACCCTAAAACACATCCCCAGACCATTCATTATACATCCTTCACTATTAGTACGGGTGTCCTCATTTGTGTGGCTTTATACTGTAGTGTATAAAAAAACATGAATCACTGAGAAACGCCACCACAATAGGCTACAAAATCTTAATTTATAACAAAATTCTACATAGTTTGTATGATCATTTTGGGAAATGTTACTTGTGATTACATGCAGATTTTCAAATTTTGAAAATGTATATTAAATTTCAACTTCTGTTGCTATAATGTTCAGGTGGTAGAGAAGGACAGTATGTATATCCCACAACCCCTTGTGTCCTTCAGTCCGTTAAATAGGTACCTAAGTACCTAAGTCACATCAGGTGCCCCTAGTTGCCTAATCGATCAGTGACTTTGTGGGGAGCGATGGTTCAGTAGGGGATACTGGCCGCCAGATCATAGGTGCACCAGCAGCTACACAACTGGAAACAATGACAGTGGATCTACAGTGTGTAGAACCGTATGAACCTGTAGCAAATCTATGAATTTTTTAAAGAACTATTGCAAATTTGAAGCGTTTGTTATATCAGATTTTGATATTACATGGAATTTAGAGGTTGTAAAAGTTGTTCAGCACACTGTAGAATAATTTGTACCTGTAATGAAGTTTGTATGATACATGCATATTTTCACAATTTAAACAATTGCTATTATATCCCAAATTATTTTTCTTTCATCAAATTAAAGATTGTAAAAGTTGTCCTGCTCCATTTAGAACAATATACACCTGTAGAAATGTTTTCCTGACAGTTTGTGAAAAGGTTGTTGTAAATAAATGTATTTTTCCAAAGTTTGATCAACTTTTTGTATCCAATTTTGATTTCACATGGAATTTAAAGGTTTTAAAAGTTGTCCAGTCCTGTGAAGAGTAATTTGGGCCTGTAATGAAGTTCATAATATACATTTAGAAAATGTTATCAGGATAAATGCACATTTTCACAATAAAAAAAAATGCTGTTATATCCAAAAATGTTATCAAATCAATAACTGTAAAAGTTGTCCAGCTCCATTTAGAACAATATATACATGTACCAAAGTTTTTATGATCAATATACACCTGTACCAAAGTTCTTATGATCAATATACACCTGTACCAAAGTTTTTATGATCAATTTTGAAAATCCTATTTTGATTTGACGTGGAATTCAAAGGATGGAAGTTATGAAGAATAATTTGTAATGACGTTTCTATGATACACTTTCAAAAGGTTATTGAGGATAAATTCACATTTCCATATTTAAAAAATGGCTTATAAATCCCAAATTATTTTTTTATTAATCAAAGGTTATTAAGGTTGTGCAGCTCCATTTAGAACAATATGCACCTTGACCATAGATTTTATGATCAATTTTCATTTTTTGAAAGTTATTGTAAATTAATGTATTTTCATTTACAAATGCATTAACTAGTGTTCTTTGTTCATGTTGACACAGGACAAGAACTCATGTTTTACCTTCCGATGGCTTTAAAAATGTATATTTTTCATTGATGTTCATTACTTGGATTAAACCTTCCATTTGCCTCTTTCACTGAAAATACATTACTTAGCTCTTCCATCATTTTTGTCCAGGGCTGTTGTCTTTATACACTTTCTAATTCTGTCACTCTTGACGGAAGAATTATGTGCAATTAATAGGATAGGTTTCTGCATGAATTCACAATGTATTAGTTCAGAATCACTTGGAATGCTTCATAACCTGTGAGCTGTAGGTAGGAATGAAAGATTATTCACTGATACTGTATAACATTAGTTAAATATGTTTGTGTCCCCCTGAGTAAAGTGATGAGTTATCCTACCTTACCAATGACTAACTAATGAGTCACTGTTAGTAATAAAGCCTTAACAACTCATAGTTCATCATTAGTTAATCATGTTTGTGTCCCCCTGAGTAAAGTGATGAATTATCCTACCTTACCAATGACTAACTAATGAGTCACTGTTAGTAATAAAGCACGAATAAACATAGTCGCTCACTTGGGTATAAACATTTATTCACTTAAGTCAACTTGGTAGAAAATGCATTAAAATATAATAAAACGTAACACTATTTACACTATCATTTGGGATCTTAAACATTGTATGTCCACATGGACTTCGGTGGCTGAGAAGCTGTTATGAACCTGTGCTGGACTTTATTTCTTTTATAGATCCTCAAAAGTGACCCCTCCTTCTTCTTCTCATTTATAATATTTGCAATTTCTTCAGCCTGGCAAACATTTTTGCATTTATCAACAAAGTCAGACAGCTTGTCCCCAGGTTTAAACCCCTTAATTAGGTTTTTGTAAGTGTTTGGGTCAACCAAAGCCAGCTCTGCTATCGGAGCACTGCAAACAATCGTGTTTCGGTCGACTCCGACCTTTTCAAAGGCCCGGGACATGCTCCTGCCTCGGGCCACTTCGGCAACAACCTTTCTGTAGCGTGCCACTGCATGCTCAGGACCAGTCACTGTAGAAAGACAAATACAACACATTTGGAACAAATAACAATGTAGTTTCAGTACTTTTGCGTAGTTTTTGGTTGAGTTGTATATTTTCAGAGTTGCTCTTGTAATTAGAGATGAATACTGTATCCGTGTATTGATAAGGTCACACTTGCCTTTGAGCAGATGCCTAATCCGTCACTCATCAACCCCGAACCTGTCTTGACCAGGTTTTCATTCCCCAATCAATGTCTGTGTGTCTATCTCTGCTTCCATTATTGTTTCATGTTACGTGTTACAGCAGTGGTCCTCAAACCCTTCCATGGAGGGCCTAGTGTATGCTGGTTTTTGGTCTTTCCCTTCAATTAGGACATAATTAGGACCTAGACTGCCAGGTGAGGGGAGATACTAACCAAATAGTGAGCTACTCCATCAGGCTTGTACAAGGTAAAAGCAAAAACCTGCATACACTAGGCCCTCCATGGAAGGGTTTGAGGACCACTGTGTTACAGGAACGTGATGGTTATATGTTATGTCAATGTGCTGCGTATGTTTTGGCTGTTAATATCAGCGCTGTTTACATTCTCTCAATGTGTAGAGTGTGCAGTGTTTCAATGAATCATTATTTGCATACTGCCAACCAGTGTCTGGATCCTGAATACAGTGACAGATACCTATTGATGCACTGATTATGAGGCGTTTATTTGTGTCGATCCTAAGCCAATGGATCCATTTTCTGATGTGGATTTGTTATACTACAGTGTACAGGGCTTGTACCAGTGCTATTTAAATATACCTCTGTTTCCCTTTCCATGTTTCTTCTTCTGTTTTCTTTTGCCCCTCTTCTTTCTCTGGTCAGAAGACTCAGAGCTGCTACTTGTATCACTGCTGTCAGTCATTCCTGTAGGTCTGGTTGATTTGCGTGCTGAGACCGCCCTGCTACGCCCTCCTGAAACCCCACTGGCTGCACCTACCTTCACCGACAGTGCTGTCAAAACATAAATGACAACACAGTTTAACAACATTCAATGCTGTTTTATCAAGCTTAAACCTCTCCCCGGGATTAGCCAATCCCAGGCACATATCCATCTCAATAATTAAACTGTACAAACCCTGCAACTTACATAACAAAAATATATTCTCATCTTTTTATCATTATTGATCAGTCCAAACATTTGAAATATGATTGAAACTTACATTAAAGTATGATTGAAAACATGTAACTGTTTTAACATCATGTTTCAAGTTGTGGCCATCTGTGTTATTGTTTCTCACTCTACATGTTTGATTTCCCATTAAACAGGATATTCTAACTAATCCATTGTTGTACATAATCGTCACTGCCATTGTGAAATAGTTTGTGTCAGCCCTCATCAGATATTACAAACTGGTAAGGGTGTAAGTGTGTGTATGCAACAATGCAACCATTTTTTATCAATACAAACCTAAGGAATCAATTTATTTTCATTTGTGGTTTTACATAGAGTGAAATGTGAACTAGTGTTGCTATGTCAAGTTCTTTTCTGCCCAAAGTGGCGTACTTATAAATTCCACACGGCTTTAGCCTAACAGGTGAGTGCCAGGGAGTGCAAGCTGTAATACGCACGCACTGTGATCTGACAAGGTCTATTTAATGGATATGGCATAGGTATCCAGGCCCTCGATGTGAACGGCCTTTATCTGTGATATATTGTCCATAACCACCCGTGCCTTACTGCTAACATACAATGTAGCCTTTTCCATTATAAGTTGCTCGTATTTGGGGACTTTACAGAGACACCTTAAGAAAGCAAAGCATTTCCTGCTTTCCAGCCATTCCTTCCAGTCTTTGGTGACGTTTCACCATATAGACCAGCCATTCCTTCCAGTCTTTGGTGTGACGTTTCACCATATAGACCAGCCATTCCTTCCAGTCTTTGGTGACGTTTCACCATATAGACCAGCCATTCCTTCCAGTCTTTGGTGTGACGTTTCACCATATAGACCAGCCATTCCTTCCAGTCTTTGGTGTGACGTTTCACCATATAGACCAGCCATTCCTTCCAGTCTTTGGTGACGTTTCACCATATAGACCGATCTGCCATATGATTACGACCACAGAGATGACCTCAATAACACTATAGATCTTGTTGTCATGGCAACTGTCATTGGGTGGGATATAATAGACAGCAAGTAAACATTCTGTTTTCAAAGTCCACGTGTTAGAAGCAGAACAAATGGCCGATCGTAAGAATTTGAGCAACTTTGAAAATGTTGCCCTTTATCGCTACACGAGCATCTCCAAAACTGCAGCTCGTGTGGGGTGTTCCCGGTCAGCAGTGTTCAGTACCTATCAAAAGTGGTCCAAGGAAGGAAAAGGAGTGAACCGAAGAGAGAGCAGGTCAGGAGCAGAATCTGACCCGTGTGGTTCAATCCAACAGGCAAACTACTGTAGTTCGAATTGTACAAACGGTTACTGCTTGTTCTGATAGAGAAGTGCCAGAACACACAGTGAAGAGTTTGTTGCGTAAGGGGCTATTTTGGTGGCAAAACGGGGACCAACACATTATAAGGCAGGTGGTCAGAATGTTATGGCTGATCGGTGTATGGACATGCATACAAATTTCTAAGTTCGGTGTGAGCCTGGTACCAAATTTCTAAATGTGTGATACCTATAATCACGTTATAGTTGCAAAGCTTTATTCATCAATAGTGGTGCAACGGATCGTCATTGATCCGTGATCCGTTCGGATCAATATCTTCGGTTCGGAACACAAGTGATCCGCGGATTGATTTCTGCAAAAAAAAGTTGTGTGCATGTTTATTCCGCTCACAGCGTGGTCATGGCGAGCGGAAGAACGGAAGAGATTGAACACCCCGTGTCATTTATATCCCCTGTATGGGAGCATTTTGGCTTCCCTGTTAAATATAATGATGAAGTGTGTAGGCACTGTGGCACAAGAAAGCCATATGACAGTGGAAACACATCAAGCATGGCCACGCATTTAAAAACGACACCACCCCGGTGTTTCACTGACAGGAGTGAAAACGAAAGCTGCAAAACAACTGCTTATTACCGTGGCATTTAAGCAATTAATCAGACCGGGCTAAAGCAATCACAAATGCTATCGGTGTGTTTATAACCCAAATTCCAATTATTATGGGCGTCATCTGATGTTTAAGCCTTTCTGCTTCATTAAAGCCTATTGTAAAGAAAAGGCTTAACGTGATTTAACGTACCTAAACAACAATCATTAATAATCACATTTCTCTCAATTTTTTCCCCATATTGTTAATAAACTAATAGACATCTTATGTTTATTTGTCTTGTATTTTTTTTGCTGATCCGAAAAATGATCCGATCCGTGACTCTGATCCGAGGAACGATCTGATCCGTGAGTTTTTTCATCCATTGCACCCCTATTCATCAACAATTCAGATATAACTTTGTAATAAAACAACTTGTTAAATGAAGAAATATTGTTATTTGAGCTATTTTTCAGTTTGTTTTGATTAACCTTTTTAAAATATGTAAGTCATATCTATCTAATATGTAAATCTCCATTATCTCTCACATGTCTTACATCCAAGATAGCATGTCATAATCATGTATTTACAAAGTAGTTACTTTTGGATTTCTCCATTTCGGGGGAAGAATACACTTTCCGCCATTGCATGTAAAGGGTTGAACAAAGAACATTAACCCAACATGTACATGGTCTTACCCATTTCTAGATTAGCACGAAGAAAATCCCTTTCATTTGTCAAAGAGTGAACTTTATCCTCCAGTGTCTGTATTTTCCCTTTCAACAGCTCAATCTCACCCATTGCCCTGATTAGAGCAACGTTAAGAGTAGGTGGACCTAAACAAAATTGCATAGGTTAAAATTACATTTTGCAGCATAATTCTTGAATGGAATTATACTTAATACAAATCCATATTTATATTATATTCTCAAAAATATGAAGATATTATCTTTTATACTGATATTCTTCACAGAAAGACATGAGTAACTAATATTTATCTTACCACTAAAGATTATTTTTAATATAATCAAATGTTTGTAATATTGTCTAATATTTTTAGCACACAATAACTACATTACACTGTTGACTCTACAAGCTAACTGGTTGCATTAGGATTTCGTTTTAGTTGTTTATAGTTGTGTTTAAGAGAGAATTCATTCTTAACAGACATTTGTAGTAAATCAAAAATACTGAACCTCCATCACTGTCATCAATCCTGGTCTGCCTCGGCGGTACTTCGTCGTCTGAAAAAAGTTAGATTTTTGGTTAAAGGTGTCAAAATTTTAGAGTGCATGTCCAACCCTGTAAAACCTGACACAAAAAAAATGGCCAGAAACTTTAATTTTTTGGAACTAAGATGTTTATTAAACATTTTACCACAATCCCCAAAACATTTTTTTGTGATATCGTTTTGTATCACATTTGATACATTGGGTGTTTTTGGCAACTTTTTGCTCACAACAATGTTAATTTAGATAGGACATCTGTTCTGACCCCGTGGGGTCTAACCCAGGGCATCTGTTCTGACCCCGTGGGGTCTAACCCAGGGCATCTGTTCTGACCCCGTGGGGTCTAACCCAGGGCATCTGTTCTGACCCCGTGGGGTCTAACCCAGGGCATCTGTTCTGACCCCGTGGGGTCTAACCCAGGGCATCTGTTCTGACCCTGTGGGGTCTAACCCAGGGCATCTGTTCTGACCCCGTGGGGTCTAACCCAGGGCATCTGTTCTGACCCCGTGGGGTCTAACCCAGGGCATCTGTTCTGACCCCGTGGGGTCTAACCCAGGGCATCTGTTCTGACCCCATGGGGTCTACCACAGGACTTCTGTCTTCTTCCCCTAGTCCTTTTGACATCTAAAAATACCCACATAACAAATTGGGTGTGAATGTTGTAATGACGGCAACCATATTAAAAAGGCCAAAAATAGCCCTTTCTACTGCTTGCAGTGGAATGATAATCCACTAGAGGGCAGAATACAAGTATCAGATCATATACAACAGTATTCTCCTATATGGGAAGGCTGCAGACCTAAAGCCGGTAGATACACAGCCCAGGCAGTTTTACGGCCCGGGCCCCGGGCAGTTTTACTCCCTGTTATTCCTGATGCGTCCAGTGGGGGAAGAAGAATATACGGCAATAACATAATTAGATTGACGCTCGAAACTTACACGTTACCAACGTCATGTTTATTGACTTTCACTAATTTAGAAGTTTAGTTCATTTAAATAAACGTTATAGACACTGGAACGATATACAGTGAAATTATGTGCACTATGGATTAAAAAAATCCAGATATTCATTTGGGCTCAGGGCTTCACTCTTCAATCAGTAGAATGTAAGTAAATACTGAAAGTATACTTAATATATTTTAGATGGCAAGGTTTCAGAGTGGTTAAGGTTAGGGTTTGGGTAAGGCTTATGGTTAATGTAATGATAAAGTAAAAATCGCCTGTCTGTATCACGCGGCAATCTAGACTTGGTCAGCTGCTACAAAGTCTGTACTGATATATAATATGCTCATATTACAGCCTCTCCCTATTGGAAGCATCAGGAACAACACGAGCTTAAAACTGTCTGTGCCGTAAAACTGCCTGGGTCGCATATCTACCGGCTCCAGACTGCGGTAACGTGAGCCGCCGAATGGGAATCTTCAGTCAAGCCAGCCTCTGTTTGATTTATGTTGCGCTCGTAGCAGTGTTATTATGGTAAGAACTGAACTTTATCGATTCAAAGGTCCTGGAAGATACATTAACGTTTTTTGTGATTTTCTTAGTCAGCTGCGGCGCCAGATATTTTTCAATGGAGTTGGTAAGCCGGAGCTAGCTCAAAGTATCGAGGTGCTGACATGAATTGCGTTCATGTGCGATCATGCGACCTGCAAAGCATTCTTATAACTTAATGCTACAAGTGTGGCTTAAAAGGAGAAAACCAAACAACATTGAACGATCTCAAAGTTCTATGTCTAATCCCCAATGTGACAGACAAGTCACCATATTCAAAATGATTCCATGAAAGATGACACCCCAGTTGTAATTCCATGATTGCAATTTGCCATTTGTGCACATGAACCACCAATGTTCGCACACGCACGCGCGCGCACACACACACACACCACCAATTTTCGCACAAACATTCATGCATGCAAACACAAAAACACTAGCCTGGTACTACCAGACTCTCGTACGTACATTTCATTTGTACAGAGAGTCTGGCCACTCTCATTGACAAGCGTTAACTTCCTTGAAGAGGGTACTCTGTTGAAGTTAAAAATTATTGGATCTGCCTTAACTAATCGCTAACGTTTGGTTGTGACGTACTACACTCAAACCATACAATATATGGCTGCATCTCGATACGCATAGTATGCAGCATACTAAATAGTATGCCAGACTACGATTAGTATGTCCCAAATTATAGTACGCAAATATAGTATGTCAGAAGTCCCAGGATGGTCTACTACTTTCGGGGGAGTTTCGAAGTATACAACCCTGCAAGCTTTTTGGCCTGATATAGCCCGCAATCCTTTGTGACTCAGAATAGTAGAGGTTTCCTGAAGCCTGTCCTTCTTTGGCAGTGTTTAAATGTAAGTATCCAAAAGTTAGGTAATAATAAACGTGTTATTCCATCAGTTTTTTGTTATTGTACCAATATTAAATACATTTTAAATTAAATGCAAACAGGTTGTGCCAAATGTTTAAACTTCGCGGTCTTCGTCGCTTGTGGAAATGGTCTAATTTTAGATGCAAAGTTATGACGCGTTAGTATATCCCCATGCTAGCATACTTGCTTACTATATACTTAATAGTATGTACTTTACCACCACCTGCGTAGTACATACTTTTAGTATGTAGTATGCATATTGGGATTCAGCCTATGACTCAAATTAGCGCAGGACATCCACCTCAACGTACTCAGCCACTCGCTCTGTTCGCTGATTGGACCAGTAAAAAATTGTTCGGAGACCAGGGAATATGCCGCAAACCCAGACGGAGTACTGAAGGAAAATGAAATACGTACGAGGCCGGAGTCAGGCTAAAAAAACACTGGATATGAACCTTTTGTTTCTTTTTTTTTATTTAACCAGGTGGGCACGTTGAGAACAATTTCTCATTTAAATCGGTGACCAGGCCAAGATAAAGCAAAAAGGTGCAAGTACAGACAGAGTTACACATTAATACAAATACACAAGAATTACACAAAGGGTAGAGTAAGGAAGAAAGATAAAAAAATACAGTCAAATTTGAACGAGGTAGATGTAAGTACATGTAAAATTAGTGGAAAGAAATCTTAGATCTAGAGGTAGATCGAATTAGTATACAGACTAGCAGGCAAATACAATGTAATAAGTTAACACTAGTATGACTGTGCAAATGGTAACTGCAAATAACAGTTGATAAATAATATATTTAAATAAAACACTTTTCAAGTCAGTATATACAAAGGCTAAATGGCAAAATGCTAAGGTATTGGATCAGATAGGGAGAGGTAGTGTACATGTGGGGGGGGGGGGGTCAGCAGGTGCAATGGTTAGACAGAAGCTCTGATAATCGTGATTTAAAAGAAGTGAGGGGGTCATGGGTCACGAGTTTCAGAGTCTTCTGTAGCTTGTTTCAATCATTAGCTGCGGCGAACTGGAATTAATTCTGGCCAAAAGAGGTGTGGGCTTTTGGAGTGATCAGGGAGATGGTTGAGCGCAGGTTATGTGAGGGTGAGGCAATGGTGAGGAGTGAGTTTAGGTAAGGAGGGGTTTTTCTTAGGATTTACTTGTAATTTAGGTGATACCAGTGGGTCAGGCGCCAAGTGTTTAATGAGGGCCAGTCCACTAATGCATATAGGTCACAGTGGTGGGTGTTAAATGGGGCATTGGTGACAAATCGAATAGCACTATTATAGACTACGTCTAGCTTTTTAAGAAGGGAGGTGGAGGCAGTTTTGTAAATGACATCCCCGAAATCAAGGATTGGAAGGATGGTCATTTTTACCAGGGTCTTTTTGGCAGCATAGGTGAAGGAGGCCTTGTTTCTGAATAGGAAGCCAATCCTAGATTTTATTTTAGATTGGAGAATGTTAATGTGACGCTGGAATGAGAGTGAACAATCTAACCAGACACCTAGGTATTTGTAGGTGTCCACATATTCCAGTTTGGACCCATCCAGAGTGGAGATGCTTGTCAGGTTGGCGGGTATGGGAAGTGTGCGGTTGAAAAGCATGCATTTAGTTTTGGTGGGGTTTAAGAACAGTTGAAGGTTATAGAAGGCGTGTTGAATGGAGTCCAAGCTCTTTTGGAGGTTAGTTAATACAGAGTCCAATGAAGGGCCGGATGTGTATAGAATGGTGTCATCTGCATAGAGGTGGATCTGAGAGGCATTTGTGATATCGTTTAAGACCTTGAGTGTGGCAGAGGTGCAGCCATGGCCAGCTCGGAAACCTGATTGCATAGCAGAGAGTGTGCTGTTGGATTCTAAATGTTTGACAATCTGATTGTTAATCTGGCTTTAGAAGACTTTAGAGAGACGGCAGGATGGATATGGGTCTATAACAGTTAGGGTCGAGAGTAGGGCTGGGCACCGAAAGTCGATACTTTTATGGCACCGACCAAAAAAATACTCCGATACTATCGAGTATCGAAAAAATCTTTCGGTGGCAAATTTTGGTTCCGAAAGCGTCTGTGAGACAATCAGCATACTTGCGTGTAAAGACAAAGTCGCCGGGATCGGCTGTCTAACGTAATTTAAAACACGTCATATGAAAGAGACATCACCACCATGTGGAGAATTTCTGAAGTTACTCACAGTCGCACAGGTGTAGTAGTTTTTCCTCGTGTTCTATTACATAGTAATAGCTGCGATGCCAAAGAAGTCTAAAGTGTGGCTACACTTTGACAAGGTGGATGCCGATAAAGCGAAGCGCAACATATGCGCTAAGAGTGTTGCAGCCAAAGGTGGCAATACCACCAATTTAATGAAGCACTTGACCATGCACAAAATCAATTTGAGGGCAGAAAGTTGCACGGTTTTCAATTGTAAAGAGGGAACCAGAGCCTTCCACCTCCTCGCATTCAAGACTGCTCCCTTCAACATCATCTGGCATTTCTGGGATTGTAGCAGGTAAGAACGATAATAGGGGCGCAGATGGCTCAGTGGGTAGGGAGTCAGACTTGTGGTCACAAGGTTGCCAGTTCGATTCCTGACTGAGCCAAATGTTGTTGTTTCCTTGGGCAAGACACTTTACCCTAATTGCCCCCAGGTCGTTGCTGTAAATAAGAAATTGTTCTTAGTCAATTTACCTGGTTAAATAAAGGTTAAAAAAATAATAATAATAACGATAACCTAGTTACATCTATAATGTTACTTTTTGACCAAGCAACAACTTAGTTTTTCCGACGTAACTAAGTCTACACATTTTAGAAATAATTGACAGATGTGTAATTTCACTATTTAAACCGAACGCAGAGGTTTAATATTGCCGTTGTAGCGCTCATTCCTTATTTCAATCGAAATTCAATTATTTTCCCCATAACATTGACAACTCTCTATGTATGCTAGCTTGTGCTGTTAGTCGGTTGCTGTAGTTAGCTCTGTCTATTCCCCCTTTACATTAGCTTGTGCTGTTAGTCGGTTGCTGTAGTTAGCTCTGTCTATTCCCCCTTTACATTAGCTTGTGCTGTTAGTCGGTTGCTGTAGTTAGCTCTGTCTATTCCCCCTTTACATTAGCTTGTGCTGTTAGTCGGTTGCTGTAGTTAGCTCTGTCTATTCCCCCTTTACATTAGCTTGTGCTGTTAGTCGGTTTCTGTAGTTAGCTCTGTCTATTCCCCCATTACATTAGCCTCTGCGCCGGTCCATCCCATTCCTGATGTTAAACCAGAAAATGTAAATCCGTTCACACTGGCAGCAAGAGGGAAAATATCCAAGGAACAACAAGATCAGTGCCACAGAGCAGTCACAGGGGTTATTGTTAAAGGTTTGCTACCTTTTTCAATAGTGGAGGCCCCATGGTGGAGGTAAGCTATCAATAAAGGGAGTTTTATTTTTTAAAGGTAGTTTGCCAATATAGCCTCTTAGCCTGTTATTGTCAGTAAAAAGAATGTAACCATTATTATGTTTTGTGCTCTAATGTCAATTATAGGGAGATGATAAGCACCTTAAACCCCCAGTATCAGTCACCCAGCAGAGACCTGCTGTCAAATACACTCATTCCTGCATGGTATGCAGTAGGAAAAGGGAATCTGAAGAGAGTTGCAAGTTGTGTCTGATGTGGCTGTGACTGCTGATGGGTGGACCAGTGTGGCTCAAGACCACTATTTGACCGTTACAGTCCACTATGAGAAAGAAGGTTCCATGAAGGAGAACGTCCTCCATACAAGGGCAGTCTACACGTCCCAGACAGGGGAAGTCATAGCAGGAGATAGGAGATATTCTGGATGAATTTGAAATTAAAAACGAAGTTGTAGCCATCACTGTAGACAATGCAGCAAACATGGATGTGGCGGTGAAAAAAATGACCATAATAAAGATTGGCTGCTTTGCTCACACACTAAACATTGCTGCTCAGAAACTGTACAATGTGCCCTCAGTACCAAGGTGGGCAGGAAGGATCCGCGCAATGGTGGTCTGGTTGAAGAGGTACAGTCTGGCTAAACCTGTCTTAAGGGAAAAGCAGAAACTTCTCGGTAAGTAGAAATCAAAATACGCTAAAATTAATCTTATCTTATTAATTATTTATTAAACAGTTTCCCCAAATGAATAACCAGTTTGGCCCATCTGTCTCTCTGTATGCCTTCCAGAACATGCAGTCATCTCAGATGTGAGGAACAGGTGGAATAGCCTCGAGCAGTTCCCTGCAATCCAGGCAGCTGCCATGGACTCTCGGTTAAAAAGAGGGCAATGGAGAAGGATAGGTACTGTAATTCCTCAAATAAAAACCAGTAGTCAATTAAACGCCGGGCCTCTGATAGTGGCCGGGGGCGTGGTCAACACGGACAAATAAAGGCCAGTCTTAAATTAAGGCCGGGGGAGTATTACGTGTGGATAATCTCCTATAGGTGCCTTTCATATAATGTGCATTCCAGTTAAGCGTAATGTACATTTCAACAATAGATTCAACAATATATTCATGCTATTTTCAGATTATGGTACTTCTGCTCCTGCGAGCTGCCATTTCCAGCTCGCGGGAGCAGGAAATAATATCGCTAAGTATAATTGTCCTACATGTATTTCAGTGAATGCGGTTGTATGTTTAACTCAGCTTGGTGCTGTTTGTATTAACGTACAGGTAGATGGCAGTAACTACATTGGAAATAACATGGCTCCCAATCAGTTCAAGCGATTAAATCTTCAATAACTTTTTTCAACTACGTATTGGATTTGGAACAGTTACAAAAAGTGTTGAGATTGCGATAACAACGTAATGCAGCAATAAAATGCAAACTGGAACAAGGATTTACACAAACATATAGCCAATTACACTTAACAAACAGAGGGAATCAGAAATAAAGGCCTGCCTCTAACAAAAGCCTGCTTCAAATAAAAGCTGGTTGCCTTCTGCAGTAGAGGTAAATAAAGGCCCCGTCTTTATTTGAGGAATTACGGTATCTGAATTGGCTTGTTCTAGTATCAGTGCAACATATCTTTTGTTGAGAAATTGAATCTTAAACCTAACTTTTATACTATGTTCTTGTCTTGCAGGAGAATGAGCGCATTCGGCAGTTTTTGGAGGAGGGCACAGCCTTAGACCCAAGGTTTAAGTCGAGAAGAGTGGCAGATGCAGTGTGGGACAGAGTAGAGGAGGAGCTAATTAGTAGGGCCACACATCAGGTGTGTGTTTAATATTCTGGTAATCTTTCTCCTCTTCCATTTTAAATCAAATCAATAATACCTGTTTCCATCAAATATAGAATAAAGGTGAAACGACCCAGGCCCAGCAGCCCGAAGACATTGAAGAGGTCGTGGGTGATGATGACTTATCGGATGAAGCTTGTGCAGCGCCAGTAGCAACACTGGTAAATATATACTGACATCCTGTTTTGTCATCCTTCGTTTTCAGAAGAAAATTAATATGTATGTTTGATTACTACATTACTACACAGTAATGTGGCCTTATTTTGTTTTTTCTTTCTGTTTGTAGAAGCGGGCAAAGCTTTCTGCCCTTGAGGAGCTTTTTGCAGAGGAAGACATGGCGATTGAAATAAGAACGATGAGCACAGCTAGCACCTTAGAGAAGATTCAGGAGTAGATTCACCTCTACAGAGGTTTGCCATCTACACTCTCCACAGTGAACCCAGCGACTTGGTGGTGGAATATGAAGGACACTCTGCCAATGCTATCCAGCTTGGCAGTCAGGTACCTCTGTGTACAAGCCTCATCAACGCCCTCAGAGCGTACATTTTCTACTGCTGGGGACACCATTAGCCAGGAGCGGGCCTGTCTGTTGCCAGAAAAAGCAGACATGTCGATCTTTCTGAAAACAAACTGCTGAGCGTTTAGTAACGATGCAGTTTGAGTTTGCACTAAAAATCATTGTTTGCATTCTTTGCACTTAAGTTAGTTCTCCATTAGTTTAATGTTGACAAGAGGGCAGTCACAATGTTGACAACAGGGCAGTTAATTGTTAAAGGTTTGTGTAATTATGCAGTTTGCACTAAAGTTTTTGTTTACACTCCTTTGCCATTTTAGTTAGTTTAATATTAGCCTGTACACAATGTCATTTGTTTATTTAAATATTTATAATATGTTCAAGTTGTGGCAAAAGATTTATATTTTCTTGCTAACTTTGGCCAAGTTTGGATTGATACCAATCTTGACTGGCGCACCCCTATCCTAAAGCACAACCCGTTTTATTAATGTTAATCTAAGTGAGCAGTGTTACCAGATTTTTGATAACAGTTTTAGTTCACAATTAAGGTGGAAAATAAAAGTTTGTTGTTTAATGTATTTTTGTTGATGTTGAAATTTAATACATACGGTATCGAAAAAAGTATCGTTAAGTATCGGTATCGAAAATTAGGAATCGAAATTGGCACCGGATCGAAAGATTTTGAACAATGCCCAGCCCTAGTCGAGAGTGTCCCCCCCTTTGTACTGTAGCATTTTGAACATGTCACTTTAATTGACTTTAGAGGCCTATAAAGACCTAATTTCAAATAAGTAGAAAAAAAACAAATGATCAGGTTTAATAATGGATGTCCCATGCAGTATACAACCTTATACAAAACTGTTTTACTGTAGCATTTTGGAGATATCAATTTAACCTTTCAACAGTGCTCATTGCTACCCTCCCCCCTAATTTACTGTTTGTGGTCAAATTTGACTGGACCGTTTTAACTGCTCTTATTCTAACACAAATAACAATAAAAATGACTTAATTAACAAAAAATTATTTGATAGAACATTTATTGAAAAAATGGCCTTCTTAGAACATTAACATCTACAATGTGTGTTTTTGTGTTTGCATGCATGAATGCGTTTTCGAACATTGGTGGTTCACGTGTGTGTGTGTGTATATATGCATGCGCGTGCCTGTGTGCGCGTGCATGCATGAGCGTGCGAACATTGGTGGTTCACGTGCACAAATGGCAAATTGCAATCATGGAATGACAACTGGGGAGTCACCTTTCAAGGAATCGTTTTGAATATGGTGATTTGTTTTGAGATCGTTCAATGTTGTTTGGTTCTCCTTTTAAGACAAACCTTGTAGCATTAAGTTGTGAGAAAGCGGTGCAGGTCGCATGATCGCGCATTAACTCAGTTCATGTCAGCACCTCGATGCATTGAGCTAGCTCCGGCTTACCAACTCCAGTGAAAAATGCCTGGCGCCGCAGCTGACTAAGAATATCACAAAAAGCGTTTACGTATCTTCCAGGACCTTTGAATCGATACAGTTCAGTCCTTACCATAATAACACTGCTACGAGCGCAACATAAATCAAACGGCGGTTGGTTTGACTGAAGACTCCCATTCGGTGGCTCACGTTGCCGCAGTAGCTCCAGCTCTGCAGCCTCCCCTTCTCCTATTTTAGGGAAAGTATTGATTATGTTGATGAGATAGACGTCTCGGAAACTCGCGTAGCATATATGATACAAATGGATTTACACGGTTAGAGTTAACAATAGGCAGTATGTTGCTGACACATTGTTGACATTCTCTGGGGAGTGCAGCACCATATAATTCGTAACTAGATAACCAGTGAATAATATTATATTCATGGAGGTTATCGTTGCTCAAGTGGTTTGCAACAGTTATTTCAACCAATTGTCAAATCTTTGTTTTTTAGGATATTCTTTTTCAATGTGTTCTCCGTCTAATTCAACGTCGTTATCTTCACCGGACAAAATAACACAACTCATCTCATTCCCAACACTTCATATGCTTTCTGTTTATTTTACATTCAGCAATTACCTAGAACAACCCTACACTATGTGATTATATTCGGCTAACATAATAAGATATAAAAACGTTCAAAGCTTCAACCGAATACGAGCTAGCTAGCTACTACAAAGCTCCGTTATTAGCTAACATGCCTGGATAGCTACCGAACGGGTGTAACTAAACAATTGTGACAAAAGAAAAGCAAATGTACTTTCTTTAACAACTTACCAAACTGCCTGCGTTTCACTGGTCGCTTGCTCTTCCTCAAGGTCGCTGATTCCATCTTATCTTCGTCTGAACACACGTGGCAACCGTTCCTATCTTTGTCCTCACCAGGATTTTCTATTCGAAACATCGTTCTCCCCTTTTCCAAAGACCTGTGATTTCTAAGTCTGGCGCTCTTGGTGATTCGTCAACACTACCCCAGTATGTATGCGATTTTAGTCAATATTCAATAAATAAATATGGCTATGAAATAAGTCCTGAAATAAATAAATGACACAATACATATATAAATATGTAAATATAAATATAAATACAGTCCAATAAAATAAATTGTTATTTCACAATGGTGTTTTTCAATGAAAACCTTTTATTTCAGTGGACATTTATTTTATAACTGCACATTTATTTATTTCAGGTACTCTTATTTCATAATGACACATTTCACAATATCCATTTGTTATATTCAAATGAATGGGGCGTGGTTATCTCACAGATTCAAGCACACAGCACCCGTATTGAAGACTATTGAAATCATAGAAATCCATTATAAAAACTAGGTGTCTCGTCAGCGAGACTGGCCAATGGAGGTCGACGTCTGCACCTGGCGGCCATCTTGCCACAGACAGCTCGCTTACTCATAACATTGTGTGTTAATGGTGTATGTACTTTGAAATAACCATAACATGCTAAATTTTCTACCGATTTTCAAACGGTTTGGTTTGTTAAAAATGTCAGAGATGTAGTTATGACACTGCATACTTTTTGAAAAAATTGCATATTATATATAAAGCATCCAGAATAATAGCCACGTTAATAACATTTGTAAGAAACTAAACAGTCTGTAAATCTGTCAAGATTTCAGCGAGATTAGAGTATTTGCGATCACTCACCTTACATTAGGTACCATATAGCCCACCAAGCTTGCCTGTGACAAGATGGCCGCCGGTGATGACGTTAGAGACTCAGCCATAAGTCATCTAGCCTTTATAATGGATATCTATGATTGAAATACTCGGGCGAATAAGTAATCTTCAAAATATAGACATAGATATTGAAGTTAAATAGTTTGAGAACGATTGAGCTCCGTGTTCGTGTGGAAGATGTCATATAAGCTTATGAAGATATGCTCGTTACCTGTGTTATCTGGTCTATCAACCCGTGAAATCGCGGATCTGTTTGGTTTGTCACAAAGCATGATTCAGAGGAGATCGATCTATCAACCTGAGAAATCAGTGATCTGTTTGGTGTGTTACCAAGCATAACTCAGAGGAGATCTCTAAATCGTGCTTCGTGACACACCAAACAGATCCGCGATTTCTCAGGTTGATAGACCAGACCAGACAACAAAGGCAGCGAGCATATCCCTTGCAATTTCCATAGGCAGACGTCCCTTACCTGTGCTTAAAGGTTCTATGACATCTTCCACACAAAAACAGTGCTCAATCGGTCTCAAACTAATTAAAACTTTGATATCTATGTCTATATTTTGAAGATTACTTATCCACCCGTATATTTCAAGAAAGTCTTCAATACGGGTGCTGTTCATTTGGTTTGAATCTGTGAGATAACCACGCCCCATTCATTTGAATATAACAAATGGATATTATGAAATGTGTGCCATTATGAAATAAGAGTGCCTTGAAATACATAAATGTGTAATTATGAAATAAGTCCCCTGAAATTAATAAAAGGTTTCCTTTGAAAAAGACCATTGTGAAATAAAAACAATTCATTTACTATTTTGGACTGAATTTATATAGTTGTATATTCATTGTGTCATATATTTATTTCAGGACTTATTTCATAGCCAAATTTATTTATTATTGACTTAAATGTCTTTCCATACATTTGTCTTTATATCGCAATCAAAACTATTTATTTTCAAAAGCAAAACACATCTTCATCAAATATTATATAAAACAATTATTTTAGTATTGCAGTCAAAAGTTAAAATGCAAAAAAAACATTTGTCATGTTGTGTAAAAGATTTGCTTGCAAAACATATTGAACGATGAACTCTTGACCACCTTCATGTCGGCTTCCACATTGGTCAACACAGCAGAACGTCAGAACGTCATTGAACGTGACACTTTACGTTCAAACCATAGAAATAGAATGGATATAATGGCCATTGTGCTGCTTGGCGTAGTCATTCGATTAGTACACAACAAAATGGCGAATGATGTTAGTTGTCACGGTGATAACATGCAAATATGTTTAATCCGGAAGTAAGCCGCTAGATCTTTGCAATGGAATGGTACACGTAAAAATGGCTGCCGCTCTGACCATTCTGATACATTGATTTGAATTGCAATGTCCTTTCTATCCATAAAATTTCTATGGTTCAAACCAAGGAGGTAGGCTTAGAGATGGAAGTTGACTATATGGGAAGGCTGCAGAGCTGTTTCTCAGTTAGTTTCCCGGTTAGTCAGACTACAGGCTAGACGGCAGGTGGACAATTGGGATAGCTGGGGAGAGTTTCTGAGCAGGACACGATTTTTGGGAGTTTTCTTGAGGGGGGATTGGCTTGGCATGGCGTCCTCGTGGGGTTCCAATGCGGCGGAGTTGGAGCAGGAGCTGGCTGAGATTATCGAATATGATAGACTGGCACTGGCAAGGGCAAACAAAATGAATACTGTGTTGGTGGCAGCTTGCGATGGCTGTGCCGTGGGTGAGGTCAGCATGGAGGGGAATTTGGATGGGAGTGTGGGTGTTGCTGGTGTGGTGGTAGGGTTTGAGGAGTCATGGTATGTTCGGAGGAAGAAGAAGCATGCATGGAAAAAGAGGGTGGTGAGAGTAGTTCGGGAGAGGGTGAAGGGCCGGCACTTGGTGGTGGGGAGGAGGAGTTTAAGGTGATTGTGTTTATTGCAGCCTCGTAAGGTAAGGTGATGCAACCAGTGTCCCTCACTGCAGCCATTAGGGAACAAGTTGGGAGGGTGGTGGATAGTAGGTGTTTGAGTGGTGGTAGGGTTCTTATTGTGGTGGGTAGTAGGTGTTTGAGTGGTGGGAGGGTTCTTATTGTGGTGGGTAGTAGGTGTTTGAGTGGTGGTAGGGTTCTTATTGTGGTGGGTAGTAGGTGTTTGAGTGGTGGTAGGGTTCTTATTGTGGCTCTGAGGGATAAGTTGCTGAAGTTGGAGTGTTGAATGGGGGTAAGGTGAAATGTTCGAAGCCTGGTAGTGTGGCGAAGGTGAGAGGGGTGATCACGGGTGTTATGGAGGATCTGTCTAGGGAGGAGCTTAAAGAGGTGGTGTTGGGAGGGGTTGTGTTGGACGTGAGACGGATGGGCAGTAGGGCACCCAGTGGGTGGTGCTGAATTGGTACAGTTGGTACATACACTCCGGTACAGTTGGTGGCAGTGTATGTACCTTAAGTTGGTTGCAATCCACCATTAATCCAAAGAAGAAGGAGGAACTGTTTCTCAAAGTCACGGATCCTTCCTAGCTAGGTCTGGTCCTTCCAAGTCAGGTCCTTCAGAGGCTAGGTGAGGCTCCTCCTTAGCATTCGGAGTAACAGGCTAGCAAGTGCACGTCATTGCGTCAATGAAAGGTCTGCCTTTGTCGCTGCAATTCAATAGTAGACAGTAGCAATTTGTACTGGCATTTAAACGTTGTTAAACTTTCCTTATACGTACTACCCTTTTAACAAATGTACAGTAAAGTTAAACACTAAACATACTTCTATTTGAAAGCATAGTACCTCGTAATTGCTCCGACTCCACTAACGTTCGTTTAAGAATAAGAATAAGATTGTAGTTGATTTTGGAGTGCAAAGGATACACATATGCATCCTTGACCGTCTATGGGAAATTCTCAGAATGAAGGACTCAGTCCTTGTTTGAAATTTGGAGGATCCTTGACATTGGAACAGTACTTCGATGGACTTTAATGACATAGCATCCTTGAAATTCTGGCTTTGGATGATCCTTCCATGACTTTGAGAAACAGCTCTGAAGCCGGTAGATATACGGCCCAGGCAGTTTTACCACCCAGGCCCCAGGCAGTTTTACGCCCAGAGACAGTATATATGGTCTATGGAAAGAACGTAATTAATATAACGCTCAAAACTTACACATTAATAACCTTCCCGTCGATAGACTTTTACTAATTTAGAGGTTTATGTTCATTTAAATAAACATTATAGACATCTGCACTATGGATTAAATATATCCAGATATTTCACTCAGTAGCATGTAAGTACTGAAAGTATTCTTAATATATTTTAGATGGCCTTAACAGCAAGGTTTCAGAGTGGTTAATGTTAGGGTAAGGGTTTGGGTAAGGCTTATGGTTAATGTAATGATAGAAAGTAAAAATCACCTGTCTGTATCACGCTGCATTGGAGAACAACACACACACACACACACACACACACACACACACACACACACACACACACACACACACACACACACACACACACACACACACACACACACACACACACACACACACACACACACACACACACACACA
>JACXGM010008622.1:0-22625 GCA_016801145.1 Umbra pygmaea | reverse complement strand
TTACAAGCCTCATTTTAAAAAAGGAACATTTATTGAACTTAAAAAAATTAACAAATAGTAAAAACAGGTGAGGTAGAACAAGGGGTATTGCATGGTCTGCACGTGAACTGCAGCATCTCCAGCAACACAGAGCTGCCTGTGTGGATGTCTGTCTGTAAATAATGCCGGGAAAATCGGCAAACGCAGCAGCCGCGTATCGGCCGATGCCGATACACGTAAAAACGCAAATGATGGCCCGATATATCGGCCGGCCGATAAAATCAGTCTACCACTACTTAGTATAGATAAAAACAGACTGAGCAGTAGTCTGAAATGAAAATGTGTATCCACTTCAAAGCTCAGCTTGTAGAAACACAACAACAAAAAACACTTCCTCTAAAGTAAAAAAAATACACTCGCCTAGGAATTCCTTGTCTTTTTGTTGCTCTATCGTTTCATCCAGCTCCAGTTGCAAGTTTGACGTGTGCTAAAGGCAACTCTTCACAAACTAACATACTGAAAGTGACCAGGCAAAGAGACTACAATATCCCCGGCACTTTGCCAGAAATATGCAACTATTTTTAGATTCAGTCTGTCCTACAGCTTCATATTTCAGGTTGTGAAGCGTCAGTGGTTCTGACAGTACCACGTGCCTTCCAGACTGATGTTAGGGCTACAAATGCGATTGGTATTGCTGTAGGTTGTAGGCTAACACATGTTACATGTTTACATTTCTCTCTGTTAACATTCCTCTGCATTCTGGAGACAAACATCACACAATCACATAGCTCTAATTATCTGTAGAGTTTGTCCTCTTTAGCCAAAGGTGGCGGTTTCCATACGCTTAAAATCCAAACCACACTAGCTACACTAACTGCCAATCAAGACAGTGTAAGTGAAAACTATGATGTCATTCAAGATCATGACCTCACTCTTGGGAAGGTCCTTCATTTTATGAACTTTCAAAACGGGATCTGGCTTAGTAAGGCCTACAATACAGATAAAATAAAAAATAGAAATAAAAACATTACATTCTCACTGGATTACTGCTCCTGAACTAGGGAATAAATGTCTTTAAAACGTAATCTATTAAGGGAAACTTTTTCAATGATAGGCTTGCTTTTAAAGCATGTAATCTAGTAAATGCTATATGCATAAATATATTTAATATATATTTAAAGCTTAAGTGAAACAGCGGGGGTTGGTTATGAAAATTAATTTATCCAGCTTTAATGCATACTGCAACTTTTCAAATCAAATAATGAGTTATAAAATAACTATACTAAACTATAAACAATATGTAAGTGAGTCATGGAACGTCATTACATTACGTCACTAAATACACCTTCTGGTCGAGTTGGGAATTACTGAACGCGCTGAGAAATTGTATTTATTGACTGTCGTGTCAAAAACATGACCGGCACAACGTTGTTGAGGTGTTTAGGTGTCTGGAGCGTTCCTTTAACTTGGCTATTTACTATTGGAGCAGAGAGAGTGGTTTTCCTGGGACCAATTAAGCCAAGTCCTACACTACTAAATACCACTCTAAGGAGATTGCCCATTTAGCTCGATTTTAAATACAAATTTGCAAATCATCCATTTGTTTAGAGAGCTGTGACAACAATACTTTCTTTAAGGAATGCATTCAACAGCATGCAGGCACACACACACACACACTTACCCAGCATTGTTGCTGACAGCTGTGAGGCTCTTTACACCAGTCTTTAATAAACTGTTGATAAGATTCTCTGGGATACCACACAAACCAAACCCTGTAGAGGGAAAGAGAATTAATCATAAAAATGTAACATATACAATAATGTCTATTCATAACTTCAAGTAGACTAACTAAAGTCTCTTTACACAAAGTGTTAGAAGCACAACCCCGATTCTACTTATGTTTGTGGGTCCGTCTGTGTGTTTGTGTGTGTTAGAGGGGTAATGACCGCAGAGTGACTGATCCAGTCAGGTTTGCTAAAATGGAGGGCATTGTCCATTCGCTATGAAATGGACATGGGTCAATGTGTGAATGAACCTTTCAACTTGTGTGAAAGAAAAGCAGCTTGCTGTAAATAGAGAATAATGATAATCATGTATGTAATAAAATCACACACTTCCATACTACTGTTCTAGCCTCTGTGGAAAAGACAGGCTAAAAAGAGTGATAGGACTAAACCGTTAACAAAGACAGAAGCAATTGGTAAGCATATTGTTAAAACTCTGCTCTTTCAGACCCCTTATATGAAAATATTTTGATCTAACCTCCGACTAAGATAGTGGCTCCACTAGGGATGTCCTTGACAGCTTCTGTGGGGTCACTGTAGAACTGGGACTTTCTCTGGCTGGAGGTGGAAAAGGAGCAGCTACAAGGCTGGGAAACACAGTGGAACAGTTAGACAATGTAGGATCATCTCTTTAATTAATTAGATATGTTACTTTGCCATGCTCAGGATTTCTCATATAAATATTCATACTACTGTGGGTAAAATAGAAACAAAGACCAAGGCAAAAGCAGAGCTGTGACTGTCAAAGATATAGCCATCAGCCCAAATTCTGCATTTGAGTGCTGCTTAGAAAAAGACCAAGAGTAAAGAATGTATTCAGCAACAGGACAAAAACAGATAAAGAAAGAGGCAGCGCACTGCAAACAAACTGGACATTTAGAGTTCACAGGTTTGTCAGACGAATGCAAAATCTAATTAAACTTGAACTAGTGGGATTATGGGAAAGCTACCCGGAATGACATTGGTCCAGCAGAGACGTGGAGAGCAGGCGGAAGATATATAACTTAATCTTTCATTTTTAGCCCTTATCACACCACTCTGTCATCCTTTAACTCCTCGGCTGTAACTGATTATATCCACCCTGGCTACTGTAAATACAATAGGTGAAGGAATTAACCAGACTTTTATATCAGAGACTCTCACTGAAAACACAATATAGCCCACAACAACTTACAGCATGGGCAGTCAATTACCCTTAAGTGTAAAAGAAAGCCCTGATAGTAATTTCCTTAATAGTAGCCTAATAAACTTAGGCACCATCTTTATATTATGGTTCTGGTTAATGAAAGTATAGAACAATTTGTTTTATTGTGCGTAATGTACACACACAAATTCGATATAATTGAATTTCAAATAGGTCAGTATTCTTCTTGAAGAATTGTCATTGCTTTACTATCTATGTCACTTTAGTAGATTAATACAGAAACCACTGCTCTAAAATGTTACTTTTTTAAACACCATGGTGGTAGACTTTGTATAATAAAGTGTATATTATATCAATGGAGCTGGTGAGTGCATGTCAACTTAAATGTATACAAAGGACACACTATGACAATACAAGCAGATGGGTATATTAAAATCCTTAACCAAGGTCATGTGAGAGTGTGTGTACAAAGAAGACTCAAGTACAGCAACCTTGTGATAAAAGTAAAATCAAGACGTGTAACGATCACGCGCATATTAAACATCACAACATCACGCGCATATGAAAGGCATTCTCATTACTGAAAAGGTAATTCTCCAGTAGTTTATAATGCAAGCCGGGTAATGATGAATGCTGACTGCTATTATTCCAAAAAAAATAGCGGTTCGGTTTCTAAAGTGGCACAACAAGTAACTATATATACTAGCTTATTCTATTCGTATTGACAATATTTATTTAACGTATTTCGATACTGACCTTGGTCATGGAATGGGTGAAGATAACATTGAATCTAACGGTGGCACATAGGTGTTTGAAGAATGCATTCTGCGCTCTTGACATCATTTTAAGTGCCGCCATGTTTGTCGAGCTATGTCAGTCTTTTTGAAATTACCAGCGTGGGGCTGCTGGGCGGGTAAGTTGAGGTTTGTTTTGTATGTGTGATCCGCCGTGTAGGCTGCACATCCAGCTGGTGAAGACGTTTCAAACTGCAGTGTAGTTAGTTTCAGATTGGACATTCAACAGACAAGCTCTTCAAATCTCAATAGGCTAACTCTTAAACGAAACGTTCAATTAATAAATTGTTTGTCTCACTTTGATGAAAAGTCTGTACTGTAGCTACAACGTTGCACAGTCCTTATTAACATATTTTTACAACCAGAAATATTTTGAGTCATGTAGGATCATCCGCTCCGTACAGGAGCAGACAACCCAAATCGAGGCATCTCAGAGCTGCTAATGGGCGCGTTCAGTGTGTCAAGAAAATGCAGCCTCCTCTGTTTCAAATTCAAGGTTCAATGCCTCTATAAAAACTATATATTATGACTCATGGGAAGGTGAAGATAATGCACATATTTTATTTTTTCTAAATAAAAATATTAAATAATTCAGGGAACAAGAAAGCTTCAAGAGCTCTTACAGTAAGTAGGTATGTCATGACTTTAAAAAGCATATATTCTGTCTAGGGGGAAGCTGGAGAATTATGTACACTTTTATTTTTTCACGAACTTCCAAGCTTCCAAGCTTCAATAGCGCTTGTAAGTACAACCCCAATTCCTTAAAAACTGGGACATAGGGAAAATGCTAAAATTGTAGCTTGAATATGGGAAAGGGCTGAAATACCAGCTCTGTGATCGACTCGTTCTCGGTTGTCAGCTCCGGTACAGAGCAGTTGATCCTCTGTGATTCAGAATATTAATGTTTGTTGTAAAAAAAAAAGAGTAAATAAGGACTGTGCAACGTTGTTAAGAATTTTTTTCATCAAAGTTAAAAAAAAGTTAACGTTTCGTTAAAAGAGCTATTGCGGTTTAAAAAGCCGAATGGCTGTCCAATTTGAAACTAATTACATCTCAGTGATGTTCAATGGCCCCTTCCTTGCGTCTTCTCTCCACAATACCATGTACACAAAACCCATTGGAGGAGAAGGTAAGAGGGGATGGATCACCTGCCATGTAGTCCAATACGTTTTGAGATGGAGAAGAGGAAATAAGAACTAAAGCGATAACTGAGATGTTCTCAGTTAAGCTTAAACGGGGCAGGTAGGCTCAGGCTGGTCGAATGTCTAGAAAATCAATCAAAACAGAAAATAGAAGACCCGCTCAATTAAATTTGAATCAGAACGAGTAGACAGAGCCAGTCCAGAAACCAACTGTTTTGTGTTTCTTTCAGGCCAAGCCACTCGTTTGTATATTGACTCCCCCACGTGGTTGCTTGTAGTAACATAGCGAATCAATGGTTAATATTCTGATGGAACGGTACACACCGTATCGGCGGTCTGCCCAAGCATAACAAAATATAGTGTTAGCTACTGGCTAGTAGTGGTACTAGTTAGTAGCTAGTAGTTTTTGGGCATCTTTACACTATATGTATCTTTGTCTAGATAGCAACAAACAAGAGGTTTGTGTAGCTATTTAATTTAAATGTTTCGCTGCTAATCCATTCAACTTCACTAGATTTATATGCAAGAGTTAACGTATACGATGAACGTATACTTAATTGCGTTAAATGCAGCCGCACAACACTAGCCTGAACTTAAGAGGATAACGTTCGTTAGACTCGTATAAACACATGTCATCACGTGAATAATTCCAGGGTCACGTGACAGTGTATTCCGTCATGGCCGACGACTGCAGACGACAGGGGCTCGAGTTGGAGAGAAGGATCTTCGAGTTGGACAGTAAATGCGCCAGCCTCAGAACCGAGAAACAAGGTAGATGTACGCACTCTAACAACGATACGGTTAATGTCACGTCGATGCACCTCGTGTTCGGTTGAAATATCCCGTCACCTAGCATACAGTAGCTAACTAATTCGGCTAATGTTATTGATGCTAGCTAGGATAACCATAACATGACCAAAAACACCTGACGAGGTAGCTTCTAGCCGGCCAGACGACGTTACAACACAACACGGCATAGCTAGCTAACACTAGCCAATTATAGATATAACTATAGTAGATAACATCAACCAGTCGCATGATTACAGTGCTGTATATAGCTACCTATCTTACAGTAGATATTAGCATACATGGACTAGTTACTACTGTGATTAACTTACTGTAGCTAATTACACTTCCACTTACCTTCTAGGATTGCTATGGATGTAGCTAACTCTGTTACTTAGGTAGTTTTCCCCGGATAAAGTAACGATTTCTAGTCTGTAGCTACCAATTTTAACGTTGTCTAAATTGTAACATACGCTGGTACTGTACTGTAATGACGCTAACGGTACAGCATTATTGTCTGTAGCTCATTCCCAGATTCCACAGAAAGAGTACTGTAATGATCTAGCGGACTACAGTACAGTTACTTGATCCCTTCCTTTTGCACACATTCCGAACAGAATTGTTTCTTCATATTTCCATGGCTTTATGATGGTCTGTCTCGTGTACCTAATTGTAATAGTAGCTGCTGACTGTACCTAATTAACAGCTATATATATTAACGTTTGTTACTAATCGGTCGATTTGAAAGCCAACCGGATTGCTACTACAGTAGTAAAGTTCTGTCTAGATCCGGCCCTAACTAATAAGATTAGAAAACGTTGTTTTAGTTCGAGACGGAATTATAACTTTGTACGAAGTTGCACGTCATTCTGTTATTATTGTTGTGTAGCTAGTATGCGTGCGAAATATGGACTGTGATGTATCCTGCTGTAAGACTTATCAGGTTACTGTTGTGATTTATGGGGGTAATTTGTAATGCTTATAAAGATATTACATACAAATGCTCATTTGTGTAGTGACTTCATTGTCTCGTTCGAAGACTGAGCGACACAATCCAAATATTACCAACACAATATCCCAAATTTACATTGGGATCTTTTAAGTGAACACTTGAAAACCTGTCATTTCCACAAGTTGTCATTATTGAAAAGACATACTTTGGTCAAACGTTGTAGTGATCCCATTAATTTAGGTAGAGTATCACAGCTACATACATGTTGATATGTGAAGCAAGTAACGAAGTCTAGACTGTAATTACAGTGGTGTCTATAAAATACGTCTTTGCATAATAATTGATTTGATCCTTTTTGATGAAAACAAACACTTTAATTGATTAGATTAGATTTATATTTTGTAAAACATGAGATGCAATGTTTAGACAGGCCTGAAATACGTACTTAACATACCTTTATTTTCTCCTAGATGATGACTATTTACAGAATGCGTCTGCAATACTAGACAAGTTGAAAAGCTTTTACAGACAAGGCGGAGAGAGTAGCAGTCTCCCTAAACTGCTTCAGGATTACACTCAGGTATCGCAGCTCATTAAATATTACTTTTGTTGCTTGATTCTAGACAAAATGTTTTAGGTTAGTTGTAAATTAAAATGTCTTACCTAACCAGACTGATCAAATCCCTTCCTCTTTGAAAACCCCTTCAGTTAGGCAAGTGAGCTATTACATTTGTTATCATATTTTTTAATCCAGACAGAGCTACTTGCAGTTGTTAAAACATACACTTTGTTGAAGCCTTCAAGTATTCAGGCCTTCTTTGTTGCAAAGAGTTAGCCTCAGAAAGCAAAACGTACAGCATTGTGGTGAGAACTGGCATGTTTAGAAAAGCAAAGTTCTATTTTTAACATTTTTGTTCTACTTGCTGTTTGAATAAAGATGACATTAGACTATTTGAAGTTGTTGATGTCATCGTGTGACATGAGCTTAGATTAGCCTGAAGGTGTGTGTGAGAGAAGACTCTCTTTCTTGATGCTGGGAGTTTCAACCAACCAGCAGCCATTTGTGGCCTTCTCCATTCACACAGGTTTGACATGCATTCTTAAGGAACACAATGTTAAAGTAACCAACTTGCTGATCGTGCAGTGCTTATGCACTTTCACCAGTCAGATCATAGTCACTACATTTTGAAGACAAAAGCACTGGACAATACACTTCTTAAAAGAAATCGAACTAAGCCAAAGTTGTGAAAATCAAGATCAAACAACTGGGAAAGTCTGACACATTCACTAATGACCGCTTTGAAGTAACTTCCAACGCAGGGTCTGAGTTATCCGCGTCAGTGTCTGCTCCCACTATAGCAGGGCTTTAGAATGAGTTGACCAGGAAAGTTGTCTTAGAACCAATTCTTATTTGCAGCAACAACTTGGAAGCTATTACAGTCGTGGCAAAAACATTTGAGTCACAAGTATTTCCACAAAGTTTGCTGCTTCTGTGTTCTTAGATCTTTTTCATAGTAGTTACTATGGTATACTGAAGAATAATTACAAGCATTACATAAGTGTCAAAGGCTTTCATTTACAATGACATAATGTTAATGCAAAGAGTCAGTATTTGCAGTGGCACAATCCGCTTTGTCATGCTGTCAATTAACTTTGGGCCACATCCTGACTGATGACAGCCCACTGTTCCACGATCAATGCTTGGAGTTTGTCAGAATTTGTGGGGTTTTGTTTGTCCACCCGCCTCTTGAGGATTAACTACAAGTTCTCAATGGGATTAAGATCTGGGGAGTTTCCTGGCCATGGACCCACATTTTGTTGTTTATGTTCAATGTGCTACTTATCACTTTTGCCTCATGGCAAGGTGCTCCATCATGCTGGAAAAGGCATCACCAAACTGTTCTTGGATGATTGGGAGAAGTTGCTCTCTGAGGATGTGTTGGTACCATTCTTTATTCATGGCTGTGTTCTTAGGCAAAATGGTGAGTGAGCCCACTCCCTTGGCTGAGAACCAACCCCGCACAAATGATCTCCGGATGCTTTACTGTTGGCATGACACAGGACTGATGGAAGCGCTCACCTTGTCTTCTCCTGACAAGGTGTTTTCCGGATGGCCCAAACAATCGGAAAAGGGGATTCATCAGAGAAAATGACTTTATCCCAGTCCTCAGCATTCCAGTCCCTGTACCTTTTGCACAATGTCAGACAATCCCTGATGGTTTTCCTGGAGAGAAGTGGCTTCTTTGCTTCCCTTCTTGACACCGGACGTTCTTCCAAAGTCTTTGCTTCACTTTGTGTGCAGATGCACTCACACCTGCCTGCTGCCATTCCTGAGCATGCTCTGCACTAGTGGTGTCCCATTCCCGCAGCTGAATCAACTTTTGGAGACGGTCCTGGTGCTTGCTGGACTTTCTTGGGTGCCCTGACATCTTCACAACAATTGAACCTCTCTACTTGAAATTTATTTTGGGATTAAGTAAATTTTCTTGGCAAATAGGGACCTTGCAGTTCATCTGATCACTCTTCAAGACATTCTGGAGTACATGCAAATTGCCATCATCAACACTTGAGGCATCAGATTTTGTGAGAATTTGTATTTGTCATTCTGAACTTTTTGACCACGACTGTAGTGTTAGCTGTCCTGCTCACGGACAGAATGACAAATCTTGCACTTGGAGGTTGGGGGATTGAACCAAGGGCCTTATTGACAGCAGTCAGATCCTCTTACCGCTATGCAACCTTGGGTACCACCTTGCCGCCCACTTATGGAACAAATCTACCCTCTAAATTGGTTTGAGCCTAACTATGGGTTCTCCGGCTTTCCCCGGCCCTCCAGTACATTGCACTGCCCGGCATTTGGGATAATTTGACCTATCTATCTTGCCACGTCGCTCTCTTGCGATTTCTTGAGTGCAGATCGGGCACCTGTAAATTCAATTGTGGAAGTATAGTTGGTGAGCGCAGGGGTGCTGCCAGGAATTTTGGGCCCCATGACAAAAAATCTAATTGGGCCCCCTCTGATCAGCTGTTGTAGTTTTTACAAATTTTTTTGGCCCCCTGTCAGTCATGGGCCCTTGGAATTGTCCTAACTTTCCCCCCCTATGCGGCGCCCCTGGGTGAGCGTAATCATCCTGTCCTAAAGGTTTCTGTTTTGAATGGATGAGATGTGTGCGAAAAGAATCAGTGGCGCAGCAACATGTGGTTGGATGAACCATATGAGCGCCCCTCGCCATCCAGGGAGTTGCGGAGCTGCCGACGAGGCAGAATTAGTGGGAATTGAGAGGGGAGGAATGAGGTGGGGGGAATCTAACCTCTACATGAAGTCTTTAATTTACCAGCGCCAATGTTGAAGGGTGAATGGGATACACCTTTCTCAAATGTTAGCTGAAGTGCATGGACGAGTTGCAAAGCTGTAAATGTCCAATGATGTGTGAAAAGTGGAGACTGAAGTGTGTGTGTGTATCCATAGGTGATCCTGGACATCACGTTCTATGAGGAGAACAAGCTGGTAGACCAGGAGTTCCCAGAGGACTGCTCACCATTTAAAATTCAGCAGCTACTGCAAGACCTGACAGAGCCTGAGGTGCTAGCAGGAAGGCTGGCACCGGCCCAAGAGGTGTGTGTGTGTGTGTGTGTGTGTGTGTGTGTGCGCCCATTTGTGTGTTCATGAGATATTCAGGGTAGCGTTAAGAGCAACGCAGGTACAAAGCACCTCACTCATCATTGTTCATTCTAAGCAAATGATGATTGAACACACATGCACACACACACACACTGTATGGTTAACTTTCAGCACTCTCATTTCAGGTGCAGTCAGTGTTGGGGCTTGAGGTGTTAGAGTGCCTCTACTGGAGACGTGGGGCATTGCTCTACATGTACTGTCACACCCTCCACCAACGCAAGCAGTGGATCAAGAAGAACAAGGCTACTTTTCTCAAGGTTTGGCAGTCTCCCATCATTTGACCAAATGTTTTAGATTTCTTTCAAAGATTTTTTGGGGGGGTTTTATTGACAGGACAGTAGGAAGCAAAGGCTATGGAGACAGGTAGGAAGAAGGAGACTGAGCGCAAGGGCATAGACGCCGTCTGATTTGGGCCTCGAACCCCCATCGCCAGGGTGCCCGTGTTTCGGACCTGGGGCCTCATTTATAAACGAGTGTACGCACAAAAGAGGACGTACGCAGCTCTCTACGCAATAATTGGGATTTATAAAAAGCAAACTTGATGGGAAAATGTGCTGTTCTTCACAGCAACTCTGACCCAGGCGTACGCACAAAAACAGGTGAAATAAGAAATGGTGACACCGCCGGCAGATGGTTGAAACACGTAGACTACTGTAGATCTGTCTGAAACTGCAGAGCGTTGTGTAACTGAAATCGAAATACTGCCTCTCATTAATAATATGATGTCACAAAGCCATGCTTACAATTAACAGCCTGCAGTGAATAACAAACAAAATAAAACAAGATTGTAACGTTAATGCAAATGAAGCACATATTGCACATATTTGCGAAAAGAACACTCAATATATTGGCATTTTATGTAATTCATCCTCATAAATAATACGGTAAACAGAACAAAATTATGTTTAAAACTGATATTCTTGTCTCTGTCTGGCGGTGCAGATAGATAGATAGTCTTTATTGTCCATTGGGAAATATTGTTTTCATAGTATAAATGTCGTAATCAGATACAGAAACATAGTGTTAATTTATATGCATTTAGTTGGTTTTATTTTCAAAATTGTTCCATCGTGTTGCATGTCTTAATCGTTTTGAAAGGTGCAAGAAATTCCATTTGTCCAGAACTAGTTTCCATTTACAATTAGATTAATACTGACATCTGTAGATTATCAGATACAATCTATTAGGCTATTATTATTAGTATTATCTTCTAACAGTGCAAGATCAACTATTGTGCGTCATTACGCATTGTGATGGCATGGCGTAATGACGCACAATAGTTGATCTTGCACTGTTAGAAGATAATACTAATAATAATAGCCTAATGCATATTATTTATTGGCGCCTTTCATAACACTAATAACCGGATTTCTGGCGACTGGCACTTCCCAGATGGAAGTGACTCACAGGTCAGGGATAACTCAGCCAACCCTTAGCCGGGTTATGCCAGGCGTGTTAGTTGGTATAATGGGCTTGTCACATAATTACATGAAGTTTCTGTACACGGCGGGTGAACAGGCAAACTAAAAAGCACATTTTGCAGCTATGTCCGGTTTCCCAAATGTAATCGGTGCTATTGACTGCACTCATGTTGCCATAAGGGCACCGAATGAGAAAGCACATGCTTTCGTTAATCGAAAGCATTTTCATTCCGCCAATGTCAAAATAATTTGTGATGCAGACATGTTGCTGTAATGTAACCAAATGAAGCGCTAGATGCTTTGACATCGACTGATATCTGACCACTTATTATTTCGGCCATGGTCCGAATTTCTTACAGCGTCTGCAACCTTTTGCCACACCCAACGCCTTTTCGTCATTGTTAATGGGCACACTGTGCCCTTCTAACAGCATTTTCCTCCTCTTTTCCACCTCGCCAACAATATTTTCTACTTCACATAAAGTCAAGTAGCTTTATTTTGATTTCCTCTGTGTTTGACATTATTTCTCAATTAATATTAATTTTGGGGCGTTTCACTGACTATTTATGGCCAAATATGGGCATGACATGTAGCCGCAAAAGCTGCGCCACGTATTAGACTTGATTGTGATTTATAAAGGGAAAACTGTGTAGGACGTGAGTGCGCACGGTTTTATTAATCATTCTTTGCGTAAATCATTCTTTGCAAATCCACCGCAAAGTTTTATAAATGAGGCTCCTGGGAGTTTAGACTGCCACACAAATTTTTCCTAATAGTTGTTAATGACATTTTAGTTCCATCAGAATTTACTCATCTGGCCTGTTGAAACCATGACATTTCCAGTTAATCTGAGTCATTAAACTATAACAAAATACAGTATGAAATAAATTTCAAATTACATTTGCAATAAAATAGTTTTTATGCTTGATTTCAAAGCTAATATTTCCACACTAGTTACCATTAGCATTGTTGCAACTGAATATCCATTAGGAAATTCTTTAAAATTTAAAATGTCCTTGGTTATCACAGCAAATTTACACTCACCAGCCACTTCATTAGATACACCTTATTGGTACTGGTTTAGACCCCCTTTGCCTTCAGAACTGCTTCATTCTACATGGCATAGATTCAACACGGTGCTGGAAACATTCCTCAAAGAAATTGGTCCATATTGACATCATTGCATCATGCATTTGCTGCAGATTTGTCAGCTGCACATTCATGATGCAAATCTCCAGTTGCAACACATCCCAAAGGTGCTTGATTGAATTGAGATCTGGTGACTGTGGAGGCCATTTGAGTACAGTGAACTCATTGTCATGTTCAAGAAACCAGTTTGAGATGATGTGAACTTTGTGACATGGCGTGTTTTCCTGCTGGACGTAGCCATTAGAAGATGGGCACACTAATCATAAAGGGATGGACATGGTCAGCAACAATACTGAGTTGTGTGCCATAAAATATCCCCCACACCATCACACCGTTACCAGCCTGAACTGTTTATACAAGGAAGGATGGATCCATGCTTTCATGTTTTTTACGCCAGAGGTTTTTAACCCACTTGTGTGCTGCGAGGACTCACCAAGTGTGCTTAGAATTCTTAAAAGATTCTGTAGTGTTAGGGGGGAGGGATTTATGCTGTGCCTTTGTTCATAACAGTGTTTTCGCGAGAGGCAGTGGCAGCAAAAACTGTACTGTACTGTTAGTAGTGTCCTGTACACTGTCCTGTGACTCCCATGACTGTCCGGTACACTGTGCTGTGACTTCCATTACTGTCCTGTGACTAAATCTGTTTTTAATTTCACATTTAAAATTTTTCAAAATGGCTCCAACAAGGGTGGTTACACCAGTAAACATACCAGACATTTGACTTGGCAGACATAATTCCCCATGTTAATGGAAATATTCAGAACTGCCATGTTTCTCTATTATTATTTTGTATTGCAAGGGTCTGCATAGAGGAATGGTCCAAAATCCAAATGTGTTCCTTAACCGCAATCATTTTGCACAGTTATTTAGCAATTATTTAGATACCGCCATCATATGTTTCCATTCAAATTAGAGCACTGTATGTCAATGTTAGAAATGTTGTTAAGAATAGAATGTGAATAAGGTGCATTTCCATCAGTCAGATTTCTCCTCTACGGGTGTAGCAGTGCTTTTGACAGCTCTGGGGAAAAATTACCTTTGCTGCTTAATTTTATGATGTTTTAATTAGTTTACAGTTGTTGTGCAGTGCAATCTGACAAAATAGGTGCTCATGTAATTTTCACTGCATTGTATTTGACTTGCCATTGACTATTTTCCCATAAACACTTGATAAATAAATGAAAACAAAACAAATTTAAACAAATGTAAAAGTGTTTAAGCAGTATTTTTTTATTTGATAGTGTGCACATTTGGTTTTAGGCCCAATGAAATGTAGTAGACTAGTAACTTTGAGAAAGTGATTTGTTCTATTTGCAACAAAGGTGCTCTATACCACATAAGAATAAATACAGGTCTACCACCACAATTAATAAACAGAAAGAAAAAAACAACCGCAGCCGCATTTCATTCCCGGTTATTGTGGAGGATTTCATCTGAGTATCTAAATATAAACATGGCACAGATGGTGCATGTTAACATTATTTTGCAGTACATAGCCTTGCCAGAAACGCAGCTGTTCAATATCAAAATACCTATCCACTGAAGAGCAGGCCATGCTTGTAGATGACAAAGATATTTCCCTTTTTGGCAATAGTTCATTGATTATTTTCATTGTTGGTATCAGTTATTTTCAGTAAATTCTTTTAAGTAATGTGTTTTGTATATTAAAGTTAAGTTGTTTAATGGTTGTTAAAAAAACTAAGAAGCAAACAGACATTTCATTGGGTTCATTGTCTGTTTATTATTCATAAGAATCTGTATTATTATAGTAATATTAGGCTAATACTATCATAATGGCTTAAAAGAAATACATTTCATGGTTACCGGTAATATTTGTGTGACAGTTATTCTGTGTTGTTTATGCTGGGTGTTATCGGTTTCAGTGTCTGCAGGAGGGTGTTCGCTACCTGATGAGAATGCTGCAGGTGAGAAACTCTGTGAAGCTCAATGACGGCGTGGTGTTTCATGATTCTGCTACCGCCAACTTCCTGGCAGAAGGTAAACAACATATGACAGTTCTATATTTCTTAGCCTGTTTTATTCAGGCAAAACTTTTTTTACAGACTTCATTTAAGATGTACACATTTTTTACATTGACAGAAATTCAGAAAAATCTTTTTATTTAAATTCCATGCAGGAATCTTCTCAGACACCCACCTGTTGACAATGATGTACATTGGGGAGATGTGTTTCTGGGCAGTGAAATACGAGGACTGCAGCGTGGATTCCACGGAACGAAAGGAGGACCGTCTCCACTTCCGTGACATTGGGACACAGATTCTACACAAATACGTGCTGGCCTGTGAGGGTCCTCTTCAGGGCCAGGGATGGAACACTGAAAATGCCAAGGAGATCCTAAGTATCTTACAGTGAGCCAGGGACGGCACAGGGTACGAGTTGCCTTTTGGCACTGATATAGGATCAGGTGATCAAACCCCAAATTGTAATGCTAAGCATTAAGGGATGGCCTTACATCAGCATTAATCTGGCCTTACATCAGTTTCTATAAGCAACTTCTTCCTGTTCTCAAAAGCTCCAACAGACTGAGAGGGTGGAGGTTGGGGCGAAGGGAGGTGAAGTATAGGAGGTAAGATTAAAGAAGGATGTTATTGAAATGTTATTCTCCCTGTCCCCTGCAAGAAGCACTTATCTTCCAGATTCCAGACTGTTGGCGGGGCATGTGTTTTTGCTCTGAGAATTTGGTATTATAACAGTAATTATAATTATATTTAAATATAATGGAGAAAATAACATGGTTACTAAAAAAACACAGATTGTTTGAATATTAATGATAATACAGCTGGTGATGAGACATCGCACAGCAACTGTTTTTATTTATTATTTTTATGTTTTTTTATTAACTGCATTTATATACAGTATATAAATATATATAAAAAGGTAAAGTGGGGTAATACACAAAGTTAGACTAAAGTGTTCATGATCATTTTCAAGTATGTACAGTTTTGTTGGAAATATCAGCTTTGTAAAATGCCACCTCACTGCCACTTCACTTATTTAAAAAAAACAAACAAAAATCATTTTTGGCCACACATTGACAAGGAGTAATGTCCCAGAGATGGGAACTTTAATATTTTGATAGTGTGCTTTTCAATGGGGAATATCGATGTTTGTGTTCTTTTTGAAAAAAAAAAGTATTTCATTTTTTTATGTCATTGAAAATAAACATGTTGGTTTCAACATTCGTTGTATGTTTACCGGTATTTATTTTTTTAACAGAACCGAACTTCAATATCCACAATGCATCACTTCCACGCCAACAACAAGGAAGTGGGTAAAGTGATTTGACTGAAACGTCAAAACTTGCCTCACAGATTGAGGTTTATGCAATGTTTAGCATTTCCATAGTTCACATGAAGTGTCAGTTTTGCCAAATAAAATGGCAGAGAAAAGTCAGAGCAATACTTTAGAGTCTGTTATTTTAAGAAGTTTTAGACATTTTAGAGAGAAGTACTTTAATACAAAGAAAAATCAGGAGGAGAATGCAGATACCAGCGAAGCCACACCGCCAAGCGTATTGGATCGTTTACCAGTAAGACACAGTCAATACATGTAAAAACGGTCGGCTACTTCTAAAATGTTAGATGCATCTATTTCATAATACTGTATATTATTTGATACATAATACGTGTAGGCTTACATCTGGATGATCTGTTTGTTAAACAACTAAATATTCAAAAGGAACCGAGACACCATTATTTTCTCTTAAGTTGCTGTAGTTGAACTAGTGGTTGATTTTCAAAAGCTTTTGTACATCAATTAACCGCTCTTTTAATTTGAAATTTGTAATAGTAATAGGTTTAAATGCATTATTTATTGAAATACATCAATTATTGTCTGTATTTTTTTTCAATACTTGATTTGATCATTCTTCATTTGGATCATATCAATTACGGTGCTTTACCTTTATTTTACAAAGCAAGTTGTGACTGAGAACATGTCTTATTTACATCAACGGGAGAAGTGGGGGGAGGGAAGGTGATGAATGAACCAGTTGAAAACTGGGGATGATTAGGTTGGCATGAGGTTTAACACCCCTGTTCTTACGATAAGTGCCGTGGGATGTTTAGAGTTAGGACATCCATTTAACGTCCTTTCCGAAAGACCGCACACTAGCTGCCAACTGTCACGCAGTGCCCTTGAGACACGCATTTGATTGGTTTCACACGCCCATGGTCTTTAGACCAAAGGGAAGAGTGCCCGACTTGCCCTCCAACGCCACTTCCAGCAGTCTTGCGCTCCCATTCGGCGACTGACCAGGCCTGACCCTGCTTAGCTTAAAAAGTAAATCAGCAGTGGAATACGCTATGCTGCTGGCTGATGAGAATTATTTATTAATACATTTTTTGACATTTGTCCATAAAGAATATTTCACACCAGGTTTTGAATAGGTGTAAATCTGTATACCAATTGCTATTATGTGCTTAGGGTTTTGGATGTCCTTATTTTTTTACTTTTGTGACAATAGACAGGGTTCAGTGTGTTTTCATGCAGGATTATTCATTTAAACAGAAGAATTTCTGCACTTTTACATCCAGGTTATAAATGGAGATGTGCTGGGGAACACTCAGTATGGCTCACTGCCATATTATGTCACTTCCCTATTTGGGCGGGTCATACTCAGGTCCTAACATGAATCTGAAGGAAATCCTGACAGACATATGTATTTTTTTCATTGGGAATTCAAATATGAGTTTATCTTTTGGATAGGATGACTCTAACCTACATCACTTTTGTGTTTAAAAATGGCAAATTTTCCTCTTTCAAACCACTTTTATAATTTTTTAACAGATATAAGGTAAATCATTTATGTTTACAGACCCAAATCAAATTTACATATTTTTTAACTAGTGAACTAGCTACATTAATATGACTGGATACAATTACAAGAAACAACCTCCTGACTTCCTAATGTTTTTAGGTGGCATAAGTCCTTCTTTGATTCTTTCTATGTCATCAGCCTCCTGCCGGTCTCCTGAGCCCTGATCCCTCCAACTCTTTATTCTTATGAAAAGTACTTAGCAGAAGCCTAATGCCTACAGTATATTTAACGCCAGGGCTGCAGACAGGAATCTGTGGGCCCGGGACAAACTCCACATTTAGGGCCCCCCGCTAAAAAAAATGACTGTGCAATAACTACATTTTGGGCCCCCCTCATGACTGGGCCCGGGACAACATTCCTGGCGGTCCCCCCCCCTGTCAGCTGCACTGCTTAACGCACCCGACCAGATGCAGGGATTTCGAGCAGTCGAGCCAAGGGCGACACCTCTGTTGCGACACCTCTGTTCAGGAGAAGACTGCAACTTGTGTCGCGAGCACCAAGCACCAGTATAAATAGTTACGGCGCTTCCATGACGTCACTTTGGCGTGTGCCAGGTCGGGAATCTATAGTATACTGTGCGCTTAATGCCTGCTGTATACTTAACGCACCGACTGGGCGCGTGCCAAAGTAACGTCAAAATGACAAAGATTTTGCTGGCACCACTCTACTTTTCAGTGGTGTGACAAAACGGAAACAGGAAGCATGGACGAGTTCGAGGGCACAGTAAACGATTCATAATAACACAGTTAATGGTTCATAATGAAACTGTAAAATGGTTCATAACAACACAGTTAAGATAATCTTAGCCACTGTTGACATCAATGTCAATGCTGCTGCCAGTTCTGCCATCGTTTACCTTTTTCTTCTTCTTCTAGTCCGTGAAAATATCAAAGTTGGTAGCCTCTCCTCAGTTGCGACACCTCTGGTCAGGTGAGAGGTGGCTCTGACACACCTTCTGACCAGCTGATCAAGTCACCAATGGTGAAAGCATCAGAATTGATGCCAGGTCGCCGTTTTAAATGAGAAATTGTTCTCACCGTGCCCACCTGGTTAATTAAAGGTTAAATAAAAAATAAAAATGTCAGGTGTCCTTCTGGTTCTGAGAAAGGACCCCCCCAGCTAAGACTCTGGGTCACCCTCTACCCTAATGACCAAGAGTCTCTCCAATCCTCAAACAGCAGTGTTTGGAGTATTTCTTCACTGTGTTCATACCAAGCAAGTGTTCTCACTGTCGGCATCACAAGGACCAGCACTTCCTTCCTCTGAGACATGAGGCAGTCCAGCTGAAATAGGATGTGCCTAGGCTCTTCAATTCAGGAGTGCTTTACCTTCGCATTGAACCAACATCGATAGTACACACCAAAAATAATTTGACAATGAATTGTAGATTCTTTAAGTTCTTTCCTTTTACTCTGTGCTTTGACACCCAGAGCCTCAGAAGTCTGTTTGCTGGGGTGAGCCAGCGGCTGTGGTTCACTGGTCCAATCTCCATCAGAGACAACTTGGCAGGAAGCACTCCATCCCTGACTACACAGTCTTATAGCCATACTGTTGATCAGTCGAGAGCTCTTGAATTACCTTGTCCGACAACTTGATCAGTGGGGAGCCAATAGAGATCTGGGTGAAGTTTGGAGTAATATCCAAGTCTGGAGCAGATTCAAGGAGCTTTCCAATTTGCCCAAAAAACTTGTTGCCTGACCAAGTAGGGCCATCGTGGTCAATAATGAGATGGCGCAGGGGTTGTTCACCAGTGTGCAGCTTGCACACCAAGCAGACCAGTTTTCTCGACATGTGCAGCTCCAACTTCCTCATTACTCCAGCATTCATACCAGTGTTGACATTTGTTGAGTCTCAAAACCCTTCTCTTTTAGCCAGGCAAACAGTACCTTAGCAATCTGCTCAGCATGTGGCACCTGCTTAGTTTTTTTCTGTGTTAAAATATAACAGATTGTTACTGCCAGGCTCACTAGCAACACTATAGTGTTCTTCCTTGATCTTGGTCACTGCCCTCAGCTTCCATCATCACATTAGTCAGGCCAATCCTGCCATCAAAGAGGATGCACGAGATCCCCCGTACCTACATTTCTTTTCAAACTCTTCACCCAGCTCTCTCATCAACTTCTCCTTTGCTCTCTTGACCTTGTTCTTATCAATTACTTTACTCATATTCAGCATGACTTTTCTTCAATCCCATATCCTGATAACCATCTGCCAAATATCTCTCAACATCTTTTCTGGCTGCCTTCTTTGCTGCTGCAGCATTTTCTTCCTTGCGCCTTCTCTTTTTCTCTGCTTTCTTTCCCATCTGCTGCCATTCCAGTTTCCTCATCTGTCTCTTATGCTCTGGCAGATCAGAGCCTCCCATTTCGTCAAGTCAAATTATTTTACATAGCACATTTCATATGACAAGCATAGACTCAATGTGCTTCAAAACAAAAACAAGCAAGAAAAACATACAAGATAATAATTTAATATTTGTATATGTATATATATATATATATATAAAACACCACACCTGCTCCCCCATCTCAGCCACTCTGCTCGAACCTAGCTGAAAGCTTGTGAAAAAAAGGTGTTTTTAGTCTTCTTTTAAAAGAAGGCTGTTGTGGGCAAACCATAGTTCACCTGGTAATGCATTCCAGAGTGTAGGACCCTAGTGACTGAAAGCACTATAAGCTGATTTAGAGTTGATTCTAGGTATAGTGAGATGAACCTTTACTAGGTGATCTAAGAGATCTAACTGGTGTGTATTCAGTGGGCATGTCAACAACATAGGAGGAAGCAAAGCCATTCACATCTTAAAAACAAGAAGTATTTTTAAATAAATTCGCTGTTTTACTTGAAGCCAGTGAAGTGAAGATAAAACAGGAGTGATATGCTCAAACCTTTTGGTTTTAGTTAAGACTCTGCATTATTCTGTATAAGCTGGAGTTTATTTAACACCTGCTTTGTCCGTCGAGCAAAAAGTGCATTACAGTAATAAAGCCTACTGGATACAAAAGCATCAACCAGCTTTTCAGAATCTGACTGTGACATGAAGCATCTGACTAGATATATTTCTAAGATGAGATAATGGATAGAGTGGGGAGAACAAGTATTTGATACACTGCCGATTTTGCAGGTTTTCCTACTTACAAAGCAGGATAGGTACATATAGGTACATTTCAACTGTGAGAGATGAAATCCCAAAGAAATCCAGAAAATCACATTGTATGATTTTTAAGTAATGAATTTTCATTTTATTAAGTATTTCATACATCAGAAAAGCAGAACTCAATATTTGGTACAGAAACCTTTTTTGCAATTACAGAGATCATACGTTTCCTGTAGTTCTTGACCAGGTTTGCACACACTGCAGCAGGGATTTTGGCCCCCTCCTCCATACAGACCTTCTCCAGATCCTTCAGGTTTCGGGGCTGTCGCTGGGCAATACGGACTTTCACCTCCCTCCAAAGCTTTTCTATTGGGTTCAGGTCTGGAGACTGGCTAGGCCACTCCAGGATCTGGAGATGCTTCTTACGGAGCCACTCCTTAGTTGCCCTGGCTGTGTGTTTCGGGTCGTTGTCATGCTGGAAGACTCGGCCACAACCCATCTTCAATGCTCTTGTTGTCCAAGATCTCGCGATACATGGCCCCATCCATCCTCCCCTGCAATACAGTGCAGTCGTCCTGTCCCCTTTGCAGAATAGTATCCCCAAAGAATGATGTTTCCACCTCCATGCTTCATGGTTGGGATGGTGTTCGTGGGGTTGTAACACGGCGAGTGGAGAGCTTGCATGGAACCCCAGACTGAGGGAGATTGACCGTCATTTTGAACTTCATCCATTTTCTAATAATTGCGCCAACAGTTGTTGCCTTCTCAGCAAGCTGCTTGCCTATTGTCCTGTAGCACATCCCAGCCTTGTGCAGTTCTACAATTAATGCAGTTAATACATACATTGGAAATCCAGAGTTCTTGTGAGAGCTCAATTTGTATTTGTAATGCTACTCATTAACTGTCCTGCACCATTCACATCAGTGTATCTGATATAGGCGGGCCAGAGACATGTTAAACAGATGGCGACAGTGCTGCGACCTCAAAGTCATTAGTAAACATTGTAAGATCGCTATGGATGAACACCAGTTGCTTGAAACGGCTTTGGCCGCTACACTGAACGAGTTAGACTTGGCTTTTTGTCTAAAAGAGGAACAGAAGACAGCGCTGGAATCGTTCCTTTTTTAGAAGGACGTGTTTGCTGTTTTGGCGACCGGATACGGCAAGGGTTTAATCTACCAGTTAGCTCAGCCATAGGGGCTCAGCGATAACCCACTGGTGATTGGTTGTAGTGTTATCCAGTTGTGTACAGTGAGATTTTCAAATGCATGCTTGGTGCCGCCCCTCGAGTTGGGTCAATTTCATTACTCAATGCCAGACCCTTAATCCTCCAGGCTAGTTAATACAGTTAATGAGTGGAGAACAGGAAAGCTTCTTATAGAAAAAATAACAGGTCTGTGAGAGCTGGAATTCTTACTGATTGGTAGGTGATCAAATACTTATGTCATGCAATAAAATGCAAATTAATTATTTAAAAATTATACAATGTGATATTCTGGATTTTTGTGTGTGTGACTCTGAAGGAGAAGGACGTGTCCTTGCTCTGCTCTGCACTGCTCTGCTTGCAATCTGTTCTATCTCTGCTTTTTCTTTAGTGTTCTTTTTCTTTTCCTTTCCCAAAACTATTCTTTAGACTTTTTGATATTTTTATTTTTTTTAATTTTTTATACACCTTATGGACAGAGGCTGTTTATACATCTACCCGGAATACCATCTGAAGCTATCTTGAAGAATTAGAGCAATCCAACATGGACTCCAGCTGTACAGAATGTGCAGAGTGCTGTCGCCTAACATTAAGAGTGACTAAACTAGAAAGCAGGATTTCCACCCTTTACAAAATACAGGATGGTGAACAATA
>JACXGM010008621.1:0-28677 GCA_016801145.1 Umbra pygmaea | reverse complement strand
TGAACTGACGGTCAAAAGGTTGCGATCGCGTCTGACCCCAGATCATGTCAATGCTTATCTTTCTTAACAAAAATCAGTAAACTGGTGCAGAAGTTGTATGTGAGTTACTAGTTATTTTTATGAGGCTTTAAGTAGCCTAATTTGTTAAATAGCCTAATTAACTTTTAGGTATCTCTCTCACCCTCTTTCTCGAAGAGTTCGAAGTTACATTTTGACAAAACCTGCCAGATCTAATTAGGCTATCATTATGTTATTGTTTAACACGATTTTTATTTTTATTTATTATTTTGGAACAAACGAGGGTCTCTGTTTAAGAACGCCGGCTCGCAGCTGCAGGTTCCGCAGCTTTACAGCACTGCAGCTCATACTCAAGTTTAGGCTAACCAAACATCCAGTTTAACTGCCACAAGTTGTTCTTCTTGTTATGAAGATCTCATCGAGGAAAAACACGCTGTATTTTTATATTTTCATTGGATTTATTTATAAAAAGTCAAACAACTAATTAATTTTAATATAAAAAAATGATTAATTGATAGTCAATCGTTAATTCTCCCGACGATCGACGAAGAAAGTTCCATCGAATGCCCATCCCTAATACTTACATGTACTGGTATCGGTATCGGACCATCCCTAGTTAAGGCCCTGCTTGTAAAAATATATAAAAATCCATCAAACTCACCAAAGCTGCTTATTATTTGAAAACGAGGTCCGTCCTCCTTTCTCTTTTAAAAATACTTCTATTACGCGGTTTTACAGCACATCTTTGCGTTAAGTTCCAACAATAGATATTGCACAGTGCTGAGAGTCAATCCTGCCCAGTCCTATATTCGCCACCAAAGCTAATTCTTCACCTCCATCTGCCATTCTGCTAAATGTAAAAAATCGAACAATCTAAAAAAATATTGGAGACTGGTGTAAGCTAGTTCTTGTTCGGATGGCAAACTTTTTTACATTTCTTTTATTGAACTTTATTGAACTGCCACTCCTACCAGCAACATAAATGATGCTGACGTAAGGCTAGGCCTGCAGAAACACTTTAGTTGGTCAAAGAACACACCCAACATGGTAAAGTCGAAATCTGATTGGTTAAAAATATAACAATAATCAACATGGTCCTGATGGGCTTCAACAGCAGACAGTATTCATTCTGAATTCTGAATACCCCAGTCTACCCAGAGACAACACAGATGAAAAAATCTTATTGGATAAAAGCTTTCATACGAGCTGCGCTAAAAGCACGGCAACTGAAAATAACATACTGTAGCAATGAAATTACCTTATAGAATAATTAAAATGAACTTAGTAAAATATATATAGTGTTAATTAAAAAATATATTAAAGAAGTACAAAAATAAATTTCTGATTCTGATTATCTTTGGGCCTGCAGTGAAGGCCTTGCAGGCCCCGACGGCCCACCACTGATCAGCAGATACTTGAAAATAATGTAGCGGAATCACTCACAATTTTGAAGTTACACCGGGGCTGGAAATTTCAACAATTCAACAACCCAAAACACTGCTCAAAATCTACTCTGGCATTTATGCAGAGGAACAAGTACAATGTTCTGGAATGGCCATCCCAGTCCCCAGACATGAATATCATTGAAAATCCTGGGTGATTTGAAGCAGGCTGTCCACGCTCGGCAACCATCAAACCTAACTGAACTGGAGGGGTTTTACAAGGAGGAATTGTCCAAAATATCTTAATCCAAAACCCAGACACTCATTACAGGCTATAGGAAGCGTCTAGAGGCTGTTACTTCTGCTAAACGAGGCTCAACTAAATATTGATGTGATATTTTGGTTGGGTTGCCCAAATTTATGCACCTGTCTAATTTCATTTTAATGCATATTGCACATTTTCTGTTAATCCAATTAACCTGATTTCACTACTGAAATATTAATTTGTCCTTCAGTTATTTGATAGATCACAATAAAATTGCTGATCCAAACACCCGATTATTTATAAATTAAAATCATGGAAATTGTCAGGGGTGCCTAAACTTTTGCATACGACTGAACCAGATCTCAATTCAATTGATCAGATATGGAAGATTTTGGGCCAACATGTTAGACAGCTCTCTCCACCACCACCATCATCAAAACACCTAATGATTGAATATCTTTTGGAAGAATGTTTTTAACCAAAGTCCTGGACTAAAAACGTAATCTCCATTTAGCTTTTTGTAGCTATTAAATTATTGTACAGTTCCAACACAGTAATGGTGCGTTAACACATAGAACAGATATTACTTTGGAATGACATCTTCTGTATTTATTATGTGTTTTCTGTTATTGTCTTGAAGGAAATGTCCGTAAAATTATTGTAAAAGTACTGGCAAAAAATTACCAGTACTCTTTAGTTTTTTCAGTGTAAAAGAACTAGAGGACAAGGACACCTTTTCTACTAATGAGTACACAACCGCTACAATTTGCCAATATATTCTTGTTCAGAAGTAGCCAAAGTGTAAGATTTTTATTTTAAGCAGGGTTTCCGAATGCTCACCTCCGTCTTTCACAAACCTTTAAAATATTAGTTTTAACAGTTGCGCATGTTTAAACCTGTTAAATGTGGCAGTCAGATGGCTCAGTGGTTAGGGAGTCAGACTGTTTTTGGAAGGGTTCGATTCCCAACTGTGCCAAAAGACTAAAATAGAAATTGTATGTACTCCAGATATGGGGTATTTGTATGGTTGGGACAAAGCTAGGCTTAGAAATTCAATGCCCAATACAAACCATCTTTTACTGACTTGGAATGCCGGTGGGCCAATGGCAAATGTCCCTTGATCGCACCTGACAACCCTTATTAAAGCGTCATCTCAGTTCTCACTGTTGTGTTAACAACCTTTATTTGTCTATAAATCGTTATCCTCATTAACTTACGAAAACAAGTATAGTGTGTTCACCTTTTCGTCTGTATTTTGAAGTACTGTAATTGCTAACTATCTTCCCCATAATCTATCAGGTGGTTTCTTTCCAATGATAACGCGTTTTGTCATAGGGATGTCACTACACATGAATATGGGTTACTTTTGGGTATTTTAGGCAAAGAACAAAATTTGCAAACTACATTTAAGGGGTTAATTGGTCAAAAACCTGATAAATAGAGGACTACTGAGAATAAGATGTGGAGATTTAGGGTTGAAACCCGAATATGAAATGTCTTCGGAGATGTATGGAGAAGCCCCAAAATGCAATAACTTACAGACCTAATGTTATTAGAATCATAGAAATAGAATCTATAGAAAGGCCAATGAGGGGCTTGGCATGGTCATTCGATTAGTACACAACAAAATGGCGATTGTTGTTAGTTGTCACGGTGACAACACGCAAATCGGTTTAATGCAGAAGTAGGCCACTAGATCTTTGCAATGGAACGGTACACGTAAAAATAGCTGCCGCTCTGATCATTCTGCTACATTGATTTGAATTGGAATGGCCTTTCTAATCATTCTATTTCTATGATTAGATTGTACATGTAGTTACTTTCTTTTTATAATATTTTCATACATCTCCCAATGGAGGTTCAAACCGGCTCTCCTCAGACTTGGAGTTAGCTAAGATAACGGCAAACTATAGCAGACTGGCTTCTGCTGAGCAAATTTCAAAGATAAGACTAAGCACGTCAACATATTAATTGATTTTCTAGGTCGCTGCATGGGCTAATCAATGTCTTCATGAAACTTCAATAAAGTTTGGGCAAAAATGATTTGCAGCGCCAGCGAGACCTACGGTGACATACCTGTGAACAAATTAACCCAGGATCACACAAACAAATGAACAGACACTGTTCCCTATCTTTCCTCCAGTTTCATTGCTGGAGGACAAAAATTTAATAGGAACCACAACATTTGCAGTTATATTTCATCCAGTAAATAAATATGCCAATATTGCAATTATTCTTCATGTCACACAAAATCATTAAATATTTATTTTTTTAAGACAAAATAGTCAGGACGCATTTAAAGTCCCATCCGAAAGACAGCCCCCCACACAGGGCAGATGTCCCCATCAGTGCCCTGAGACATTCTGAATGGTCTTTAGACCAGAGGGAGCATTGCCCTCTAATTGCCCTCCAACACCACTTCCAGCAGCATTGGTCTCCCATCCAGGGAGTGACAAGCCCTGACCCTGCTTAGCTTTAGTAGCAATTCAGCAGTGGAATACAGGTCGCTATGCTGCTGGCATGATAAATGAATAGATTTTGTGAGATTTTCAGAACCCTACAAGGGTAGAAACCTTTGAGTTAATGACTAAGAGACTGAGTAGTTCTTGTCTAATCTAGATAAAAGCCCTTGGGGGAAAAAAAGTTATTCTTGCCCATAAGTCCATGACCACTACGTGTCAAGGAGACAAATCAATTAGGCAGCTAACATTAGCAACAGAGCTTTTGGGGCTTCTAAAACCACATGCTACATCTGCAAATGCAGCTGCTTTAGTTTCAAGGCAGAAATGTTTTCTAGTGAGTAAAGGCTCTTATAGTTTTCAAAAGATGTAGACTGAAGAGGATTTTTGATCTGCAAATAAACAAAAACATAATAATCTGGGGGGTATTCCATAAAGGAAAATCCAGGCTTATTTCGATAGTTCTCGCTAAATTAAGTGAGAAATCTGTTCCATCACTGTAGCTAATAGGAGCCCAGTAACCAAGGTAACTCATACTGCTGAACTAGCCTGCTCCCTTGCAGGCTAACTGTCAAGCTTAATTTAGCTGTATTTCAAAGAATTGCCAGCGGGCGGAAACAGAATCTTAAAAGACTGTTCTGTGTCCTCTCACTCGCATCACTTTTGTCATGTCCATGTTCAGGAAACATAAGTCTGGACTTTGGATTTTTAACTGGTGGTTCAAGGGGTATAATAGTAATTATGGTGTAAATTAATGGGGGATGTGGGGTAAAATCCATTAAAGAATGAGGAAAATCTATTAAAACTACCCCTTAATCATTCAATTTTTTATGTTCTAAATCTGTCATGTTAAATGAAGGGACCAATCAAAACATTTTGTATTACTTAATTTGTATTACAGATATTTGTCATGATTTTAGAGCTATTGTAAAGCAAAATTAATTATATGTTAAGGGGTTCATTAATCCTTCATGTCATAGATTCAACAAGGATCAGGAAAATTTCCTCAGAGATTTTGGTCCATATTGACATTACTGCATCACACAGTTGCTGCACATCCATGATGCAAATTTCCCATTCAAAACATCCCAAAGGTGCTTGATTTGATTGAGATCTGGTGAATGTGGAGACTATTGAGTACAGTGAACTCATTGTCATGTTCAAGAAGCCAGGTTGAGATTATGTGAGCTCCTGCTGGAAGTAGCCATTAAAAGATGGGTACACTGTGGTCATAAAGGGATTTACATGGTCACCAACAATACTCAAGTAGGCTGTGGCAGGTAGGATGTAAGCATTTAATCAATGCTTAATTGATACTAAGGGGACCAAAGTGTGCCAAGAAAAAAATCCCCCACACCATTACACCACCACCACCAGCCTGAACCGTTGATACAATCAATGATTCATGTTGTTTACTCCAAATTCTGACCCTACCATCTGAATGTTGCAGCAGAAATCAGACTCACCAGACCAAGCAACAAATTTCCAATCTTCCATTGTCCAATTTTGGTGGGTTCGAGCAAATTGTAGCTTCAGTTTCCTGTTCTTAGCTGACAGAAGTGGCACCCAGTGTGGTTTTCTGCTACTGTAGCCCATCTGCTTAAAGGTTTGACATGTTGTGCCTTCAGAAATGCTTTTCTGCATACCTTGGTTGTAACAAGTATTTATTTAAGTTATTGAGCCACTCTCCTCTGACCTCTGCCATCAACAAGCCATTTTCTCCCAGAGAACTGCTGAGCACTGGATATTTTCTGTTTTTCTGACAATTCTCTTTAAACCCTAGAGATGGTTGTTGGTTCTAAAATTAGAACAGTAGACCAGCATTTTCTGAATTAGTCAAACCCACAACCATGCCACATTCAAAGGCCCTTTAATCACATTTCTTCTCCTCTACGATGCCTGGTTTGAACTTCAGCAGACTGTCTTGACCATGTCTACATGCCTAAATGCATTGTCATCGAGCACGTGATTGGCTGATTAGATATTTGTGTTAACGAGCAGTTGAACAGGTGTAGCAAATGAAGTGGCCAGTGACTGTAAATGGAATAATAAATGCAAAATTATTATATTTTGTCACCATGGGGAAATACAAACAACTACCAAATGAAAATAGAACAATAAGGGACACTGAATGCAACAGCAGCAAAGTCACAACCCTTGCAATTTGCTGCATCATGTGGGCTTTGAATGTGGCTTGCCAATTAAGCCTTGGGGTCCCATGGAGGGGAAAAAATTGCCCGGCACACTCCGTTTTTAGGGGTTAGTAAACGTAATCACATATTGTTGTCTTGCCACATATTGTCCTGTGAAATCAATTCAGTTAGAAGGCCTAAAGGTGTGTTCTTTTCATTTCAGGTCAACACTAGTTGGCACCCCCTGAATTTTGAAGTTTATCATATACAATATCTCCTGATAAAGATGTGTAGTAAAACAGCACTGGTCTATTTACATTCATCAGTTTGATTCTGAACTGAACAGCACATAACACAATAACATTTCAAAAAACAAATGGGAGGAAAAGTATAAAAATATAAACATTGCCATGACATGATTATTGCCACCCTCTTGAGGAAGTTAAACCAGCTTGAAAATTAGAACTAGATTATCATTACTGTGAAATTAGTCACACTTCATCATTTATCAGTTCATATGGCTTAAATTGACCAATGAATAATAACGTTAATGCTTAAATTGGCCACTTTTATTCACTATTCTTTTTTCACAATGGTGAAGACAAGAGAGCTGTGTGAAAGTGTAAGAACACTATTATCACCCAACATATGAATGCTAAAGGGTACAAGGCCATCTCCAAACACCACGGCACACCCTGTTCCAACAGTTCACAACGTTATTAAGAATTGCTGCTCATGGAACTGTTGAAAACCTCCCAAGACGTGGTGGCAAGAGGAAAAATTATCAGAGAAGACTTAAGGCTAACCTTCAGCCATCTGGAGTGATGGTTTCAAGTCAACCTGTACCATATGCCACACACTAAACCTAAACACTTTTTGGATGACGGTGAACGTCGAGGACACCACTGTTGAAAGAATGGAATCATGAAATCAGAGGACTATCCTGTCATTTTACAGCAAATATGCTACCCATTTTCAGAAACCTAGCTACAAGTCAAATATCAGCAGCTTGCTCATGGTGGGATATTGAAGTCCTGTGCCCAAGTTAAATGTGAGCATGTAGCTCAAGTGCTTGTTGCACACCAATGAATTGCATTTTTTCTTGAAGTTGGTTTAAATTATTGGAAGACGTGCACGTTGTGACCTTACTCTACACAAACAGCAATAAAAATAATGTTTAACTTTTACATGACTTTTTATGGTGTTAACTTCAGTTCAATCAAATCACATTCCGCACAGGCGCAGCACTTCATAAGTTAATATGCTCCTGGTAAAGTAGTGCCCCAAAACATATACTACATAATGTACCAAATTATATCATACATAACAGTGCAGAAATGGTTGAAAACCTCCTTTATGTTGCCACCCTTCTGCTTGTACTGTATATAAAACACAAGTGGCCCATCTCATTGACTCACACCAGTAAGGACTCGGTATCATTGTGCCAGATCGGCCTACCATTGGGCCATGCCAGAGGCCTGCAGCAGAGGAGACACAGGCTTGTCAAACAGGAAGTGATCATCAATCAGCTGTTGCTCAGCATCTGTCATGTCCTTTAAAGCCTAGTACTTCCCCTTCAGGTCATCAGAGAGGAAATCAAAGTCTTCCAGAAGGACAATGATCCAAATCACACATTCAAAAGCACAAAACAATGGTTGAAAATGAAACAATGGACTGTTTTAAATCAGCCAGCAATGAGTCCTGATCTCAATCTGATTGAATATCCTTGGAAAGAGCTGAAACTTACAATTGAGAAAAGGAATCCTGCTAACATTTTGCAAACAAGTGCTTGAACAAACTGCTATTGAAAAGTGTGAGAAACTACCAGCAGACAGGTGCTTGAAGCTTATAGACAGCTACAGTTAACCCCGGTGTCATGGCCAAATTTCCAATCTGTCCTTCATATCATCATGGCAACCTAATCATCCCCAGTTTTCAATTTGCTCTTTTTTCCTCCCCTACATCTCCCCAGTTCGTTGTTGTGAATGAGATGTTCTCAGTCAACTTGCCTTGTAATATCAAGGTAAAACTAAACGAAATACCCATAGTATACAGCTTTAGTCAGGTTTTAGGATTCAAACCTCCTGGTTTATAAGCAACCTTACATCTCATGCCTATGCATACCACAATGCATGAAGCAAAAGAAAAGCAAAAAATTTGCCAGTTCGATTCCCGACTGAAGAATCTTGTTTCCTTGCTCCAGGGGATGTCCATGTACTTTCTGTTGGTTGCTTTGGATAAGAGTGTTTTCTAAAATGTAATAATGAGCCTACACTATGTAAAAATATGTGTTAAAAACAACACATGTTGTGTTAAATTTGAACACATCTAGCAAATCAGGTCAGGGACAACACATGTTGCGTTATTTCTCACACAGTTATTGTATAACACACAGAATGTGTCAGTTAAGTCAACACAAAGATGAGTTACGTAATTCTGTAAAGACATTTTTCATTGGAATCAACACATCAAATGTTAGACCTAATACATTTTGTGTTGTTTTTTAACACATCACTTCTATGAATGTAAGAACAACTCTAGCATTATATGATACGTAGGCCATATTTCACACCTTGTTACTTGTTTCTCAAATGTACAACCATGCAACACAACTACATTGCAAACACATACTCCATACCAAAAGTTAAAAAATAAACATTTACCACCATGCAGCACCCATAATGTACTCTAGCTACAATTATATGTAAAGTGGCAACTAGGTATATACAAGTTGATACTTAATGAAGGAATGATCAGTGTAGAACTTTAGACTAAAACTGTATTAAAGAAATTAAGGAAATATATTGTCATGTTGATAACATTAATGGAATATGAACGTGAATCTTATGATCTGGCCAAGAACTGAACACCCCTTGAACAAATATTAACATGACTGACAATGTGAAGACGCTTAAACTTCCTTTGCCTAAGGCTAAGGTGTTTTCCTTACAGTCGCTGGATCTAAGTTCGAGTCCAGGTCCCTACAAAACTTGAGACCCAAATAAATAATAGGCTAGCACATCAATACCACGCCAAAATGCAAATATAAAGTTAATTCTTGATCTAGACTACATTAAGGTTGATATGCAGTATCGTTAGCATGTTTAACAATTTTCAGAAGTACTTATATTAATATTCATTTTTGCTTCTACAAACGGATCAACGGTGCTGTTAGGTTTTTACTTATGCCATGTATTATTGCTATGCAATCAATTGTCGGTAGTACCTCCCCTCAAATATAAAATATCCTTACCGTACAACAATGAATTTCTTGTTATCTGACCTCCCATTTTTGAGTTCCTCTTCTCGCGTTTTGTTAGTTTAATTTACATTGACATGTGCTCTCCTCGGCTGTCAACATAACGCAAATCAGAGAATTCTCGATATAGATCTCTCCTGTTCGAAAGTGCCAATAAGCGTTTACTCTCAGCGACAATAAGTGGCTGTCCAATCCGATTCGATTCAATTCGGACCACGAGCCGGCGACAACCTACACAGAAGCCGAACAGTGGCGCAAAATCAGTGACATTTTAACATGAAAGGTGGCGGTTGAGGTGGAGCTTAATGGAATAGCAGTTAACACTATCGAGACCATGCTGAAGAAGGTCAATTCTCAACGTCTCCATTTACGCATTTACCAAATCTAGTGAGTTAGGGTGGGTAATAATATAAAAAACATGAAAAGAAGCTGTTACAAGGGGCTTATGATGCATTAATGAATCAGTTATAACATTTTATATATTGCTTACATAGTGTTTGTTGGTAGTCCACTTCTAACATGCATAAATGTACCAACAATGCTTTGTGATTTATGAATGAACTATTGGGTAATCCATTATTAAGGCTATATTCTGTATGTTTTTTATAAAGTGCTACCAAACGACCTTTTTGACAATGAAAGACCAGATTTAAAAAAGCCAGGCACATACAGTACAACCAGTTTGAAATAAATCCAGTGGGTTCACCAGCCACTACATAGGTATACCTTTAATCCAAAGCCTGCAATAGGGTGGTATACAGAAATTAATTCAAGACAAAAATAGCTGTGGGTTAAGCTGGGGGGAAAGTAATAAAAGCCGCTCTTGGTTTGTTAATGGATCATCATGCCCAAGTCATCAGATGCCGATATTCAAATGAATGCATGTGGCAATCATATTTTTCACCTCAGAAATAATGACAGTTGTGTTCCTCAATCTGATGGGAATTAGTCAGTGGATGCTATTCTAGTTGGCCAGGTACAATTTGCTGGCTGAGAGGAAGGCGACAAGACCCATAAATATCTTTCCAGGTTGTCATTGCAAATGAGAATTGGTTCTTAATAGGCTTACCTGGTAAAATGAAATTGAAATACATAACACAATAAAAAAATATATATTTTGGTATTAGCATCTTTGTCATCAAACTACTTATAAAGTCTTTTAGTGAATTAACCTCATGACTTTTCATGCTTTCAGCGCCCCTGTCTTCCTTTTCCTCTTCTCTAGCCGCTGCTAAATCCACGTTCTATTACCCCAAATGTTAAACATCTGCTTCTAACTCTAGAAAAGTCTATAACACTTTTTCCTCTCCCCCTAATCCTCCACCTGGTCTCTTGTTTTTGAAGAATCTGTCAACCCTACAACATCTGCACCTCATTCACTCAGCATTCTGAGTCTACTGGTCTCATTCACACAGAGCTCCCCTAAGTATTGACAGTTCTCCATACTTTCTAGATGAAATCCTGCAATTGATATCTGATGTGGGATCCCAACCCTCTTCTCTAAACGATCATTGAAACCTCCCATTACTCACCTTCCTTGTCAAATCATCCCTAATGACTGGCTGTCGATCCACTCCTCAAAAAATCCAGCCTCAAACCACATCAAGTTCAAAACTAAAGGCTGGGATCTCCTCAAATATCACAATTTTTTAGGTCACTGCCTTGCAGCACAGCTGTGGCAAAACGACAGTAACCAGAGTCCAGAACAGGTTGGCACAACATTGCCTCAGCACAGAGTGCACAGGTGGATGTCTGACAACCCTGCGTTGTTTGGACATGCTGTGTCCAGCAAACTCAATCGTGGATGTTGGCCAGTGATGTTGTTGAGTGCATGTGTGCTGGTGAAAGTTTTTATTCTTGTGAAAAGATTATTTTAAGTAGTAGAACAGCTTGGAAAGATGTGTGTAGCACCTCTGATTCTAACTTACTGTATATAGGGGCTAAACATCAAGACCTAGGTTCTGAGAGGTAAAATAGTAAATTACAGTTGTATGCAAAAGTTTAGGTACCCCTGACAATTTCCATGATTTTAAATTGTAAAAAAATGGCTGTTTGTGTCAGCAATTTTATTTTGATCTATTAAATAACTGAAGGACACAGTCATATTTTGGTAGTGAAATTAGGTTCATTGGAGTTATGGAAAATGTGCAATATGCATCAAAACAAAATTAGAAAGGTGCATAAATTTGGGCACCCTTGTCATTTTGTTGATTTGAATACCTGTAACTACCAGCACTGATTAATTGGGACACATTTGGTTTAATGAGTTTAGGGGAAGGCTATAAAAAGCTATTGCTGAGATTTAAGCTGTCAGTGTCCACTGTGAGGACTATAGTGAGAAAATGGAAGACCACAGGCACAGTTCTTGTTAAGACCAGAAGTGGCAGGCCAAGTAAAATATCGGAGAGGCAATGGATGGTGAGAACAGTCAAAAACAGCCCACAGATCACCTCCAAAGACCTAAAACATCATCTTGCTGCAGATGGTGTCACTGTGCATTGTTCCACGATTCAGTGCACTTTGCACAAGGAGAAACTGTACAGTAAAGTAATGCAGAAGAAGCCTTTTCTGCACACGTGCCACAAACAAAGTCGCTTGAGGTATGCAAACGCATATTTGGACAAGCTAGCTTCATTTTGGAAGAAGGTGCTGGGTACTGATGAAACAAAGATGGAGTTATTTGGTATTATTATATTATTATTATTATTATTATTATTATTATTTGCACCTATACTATTTTCTGCACTGTCTAGGTTAAATGCTAAACTACATTTTCTTATGATTGTTTTATAATCTTTGCATTGTAAATAACATTGTATTTTATCTAACCTACTTAGGTTTATGGCACTTATTTAAAAGCTAGATCACAATCAAGGTGGGAGAACTATTAGCTTAGTACACAACATAGTACATGTAACATACGCCTAATTACAATGCACAGTACGGTACCTACCTGTTAATACACAGGAATTAGCTAGTTAAAATTAAGTGTAACCTGAGTGGTACTTATATGTAACAAATCTATACTTATAGCCAATGACTCCATCTGATGGCACATATTTAACAACTAGAACACAGTCAAGGTGGTAGAACTATTAGACTAGTACACAAAATAGTACATATAACATACGCTTAATTACAATGTACCTACCTGTCAATACACAGGAATTAGCTAGTTAAAATGAAGTGTAACCTGAGTGGTACTTACATGTAACAAATCTATACTTACATAGTAAATGACTCCATCTGATGGCACATATTTTAAAACTAGAACACAATCAAGGTGGGAGAACTATTAGCCTAGTACACAACATATTATATGTAACATACGCTTAATTACAATGTACCTATCTTTAAATACACAGGAATTAGCTAGTTAAAATGAAGTGTAACCTGGGATGTTTTCCACACAGCATGCACATTAAAATGAAAGGAATAGATAACTCATGGCAACAAGCTTTTATTGTTACACATGTGTAACATGCATGGTAACAAGCAGTCATTGTTACACATGTGTAACACACATGGTAACAAGCCATCTTTGTTACACATTTGTAGGTACATACCACATTTTCAGTTACATTATGTATTTACACTCTAACAATAGGTTGTTACATTTTGTTACAATACATGTTACAGTGTATTTATGAATGTAATTACACTGTAACAAGGACCCCGTATAATGAAGTGTTACTGAGGAATTAGTCACAAAGTTCAAGTTACGCCGGGGCTGGGTATTTCAACAAGACAACGACCCTAAACACTGCTCAAAATATTATGCAGAGGAACAAGTACAATGTTCTGGAATGTCCATCCCGGTCCCCAGACCCGAATGTCATAGAAAATCTGTGGGGTGATTTGAAGCGGTCTGTCCATGCTCGGCAACCATCAAACCCAACTGAACTGGAGATGTTTCATCCAGAATCCTGTCTAATTTCATTTTGATGCGTATTGCACATTTTCTGTTCATCCAATAAACCTCATTTCACTACTGATATATTACTGTGTCCTTCAGTTATTTGATAGATCAAAATTAAATTCCTGATCCAATCACCCAATTATTTATAAATGAAAATCATGGAAATTGTCAGGGGTGCCTAAACGTTTGCACACGACTTTACTTACAAAAACTGAAAGATTTTACAATATAAAATAGTACTCTGTTAAAATACATCTCCCAGCCTAGGATGAGACAAATACTGTCCAATCTTATTTGACGCTTATTCAAAGTTGTGGAATCTAAATGTTCAGCCACGTGGCCTCCAATCATTCCCTCCAAGAAAGCATATTTATTGTGACAGCATCACCGTCAATGTCAAGTTCAAAATGGGTATACCTGATCTAAAACAAAAATCAGTCTGAGCTTTGATTGAAAAGATAGAACAGAGCGTCATGAAAATGATAAAATTAGAAATAGAAAGGACTTGACTGCTGTTCAACAACTCACAATGCAATTCCCCCTCTGAGCAAAGTGGCAGGGCACGCACGCTTCACTTACCATGATGTGAACTGCGATCGGCGTTCCTGGATTAAGTGTTTAGTGACCATGTCATTTTCTGTGAGATACATGTGCATCAAAAACATTTTGATCTTCAACACTCCCACACCTGCAAGGCAGTTACTGGAATTTTTTACATTAAAAAATGTGTACAAAAATGCTGACTTTTTGTCTTTACTTTTCCAACTACTGAGAAATGCAGTCTGCGAGCAACTTTCTAATTTTCTCTGTCAGTAGGATCTCCTTGACCCTGAAAACATATGACTCAATATGGATCACTCACCCGAGACTGCTCTTCTTTTGTGTCATGGGTAGACCCATTCTATACCCATACTGATTCTCTCAGCTCTGTTCTCATTGTCCTAGAAATCCACAGTCTTTCAAAATCATAATCTTCCTTTTCACCCTTTCACATCTGGCTGTCACACAGGTGTACAAAGACCTAAGAGGTACAGTGGTATGCAAAGGTTGAGGCACCGCTGACAATTTCCATGATTTTCATTTATAAATAATTGGGTGTTGGATCAGCAATTTAATTTTGATCTATCAAATAACTGAAGGACACAGTGATATTTTAGTAGTGAAATTAGGTTTATTGGATGAACAGGAAATGTGCAATATGAATCAAAACAATACTAGACAGGTGCATACATTTGGGCACCCCAACAGAATTTTCACATCAATATTTAGTTTACCCTCCTTTAGCAGAAATATCAGCCTCTAGATGCTTTCTATAGCCTGTAATGAGTGTCTGGATTCTGGATTAAGGTATGTTGGACCATTCCTCCTTGCAAAACATCTACAGTTCAGTTAGGTTTGATGGTTGCCGAGCATGGACAGCCTGCTTCAGATCACCCCACAGATTTTCAATAATATTCAGGTCTGGGGACTGGGATGGCCATTCCAGTACATTGTACTTGTTCCTCTGCATAAATGCCAGAGAATATTTTCACCAGTGTTTTGGGTCGTTGTCTTGTTGAAATATCCAGCCCCGGCATAACTTCAACTTTGTGACTGATTTCTCTACGTTATTCTCAAGTATCTGCTGATATTGAGTGGAATCCATGCAACCCTCAACTTTAACAAGATTCCCAGTACCGGCACTGGCCACACAGCCCCACAGCAAGATGGAACCTCCACCAAAGTTTACTGAGGGTAGCAAGTGTTTGTCTTGAAACACTGTGTTCTTTTGCCGCTAAGCATAATGCCCCTTGTTATGACCAAATAACTCCATCTTTGTTTCATCAGTCCACAGCACTTTCTTCCAAAATTGAGCTAGCTTGTCCCAATTTGTGTTTGCATACCTCAAGCAACTCTGTTTGTGGTGTGTGTGCAGAAAAGGCTTTTTCCGCATCACTCTCCTGTACAGCTCTCCTTGTGCAAAGTTCACTGAATTGTTAAATGATTCACAGTGACACCATCTGCAGCAAGATGATGTTGTAGGTTTTTGGAGGTGGTTTGTGGGCTGTTTTTTACCATTCTCACCATCCTTTGCCTCTCCGATATTCTACTTGGCCTGCCAATTCTGGCATTAACAAGAACTGTGCCTGTGGTCTTCCATTTCCTCACTATGTTGCTCACATTGGACACTGACAGCCTAAATCTTAACAATAGATTTTGTAGACTTTCCCTAAGTTGAACAATCTTTGTTTTCAGGTCATTTGAGAGTTGCTTTGAGGCCCCCATGCTTCCACTCTTCAGAAGAGAGTCAAAGAGAATAACAACTTGCAATTGGCCACCTTTAATACCTTTTCTAATGATTGGATGCACCTGTCTGTGAAGGTCAAGGCTTAATAAGCTCAGTAGTTGCAGGTATTCAAATAAAAAAATGACTGTTCCATCCAAAATCTAGACACTCATTACGGGCTATAGGAAGAGGTTGTTATTTCTGCTAAAGGAGGCTCAATTAAATATTGATGTGATATTTCTGTTGGGGTGTCCAAATTTATGCACCTGTCTAATTTCATTTTGATGCATATTGCACATTTTCTGTTAATCCAATGAACCTCATTTCACTACAGAAATATGACTGTGTCCTTTAGATATTTGATAGATCAAAATGAAATTGCTGATCCAAACACCCAATTATTTATAAATGAAAATCATGGAAATTGTCATGGGTGCCTAAACCTTTGCATAAAATTGTTTCTGGAAAAGGGGTGAACTACGTGTTTGTATTAGTGACCTTTGTTTGATCCTTTTCTTTTTGAGTAACAATATTTTTGGTTGGTTAAGAATTTCTCCAAAATTTTTGAAAAAAATACAGTGTTCCTTTAAACTTGACATGTCTTATTGTGAAAACTGTAAAAAAAAGTCACTTTATAGTGACTTTTAGATGAAAATGCCCATCATCCTCAGTCCAAAATGGATTGTATTTACAGTTTTATCTACAACCCTGTCATGTTGCAAAAAGCTACCACCAGCCCCAGTAGAGCACAAAGAAATGGTATCACATCTTCCTCCTAAGAATCTAGGCCAATCACATCCAACTAGAATGTCAGTGAGATCTGCATGTTTGAGGACATGCTCGCTCGACTGACAACCTCAGGTACTGTAGGCATTGCAAGCACCCAAACCAGCCTGAAGGAGTTGCTAGAGCTTGGAAAGAAAATATACGCTTCGTCCAATGGAGCACCCTGCTACTATTATTCTCACATTCCTGAATTTATATACCTCTCCATTCAGTGGTAACAAGAAATAGGATGAACAAACCCACCATTCAGTCAAGCTTTCTGACCTAGTCCCTGTGGCCCTGTGCAAGACATTACAATATAACCCAAGAGGGAATCATATGATCTTAAACTGAAAGAAAGTCAAATATCAACCTAGCCCTCTAGCTAAATAATGATGGGAAACAGGAGGCATATTCGTTGACAGGCCCTATTAAATTATGTTGATGTTGTAATTTGTCCCAAATGAAAAAGATTACAAGATCCCAAAAGGTTACAAGAAAACCTTTTCATGTGTGTAGAGTCATTAAAGAACATTAGAGAGGAAATAATGTAGGCCTGCATTAAGATTCAATACTTTATTCATTTTTGTATTACAGTTCACATTTACCACCAAATTGTGATCACAGTGATTGATTTTGGCTGTCCCCATCAGACCCAAACGTGACATAAATGCCAAATACAGTACTAAAATCTACATTTAACAAACTACAGAGGGACTGAGGGAGCTATTGCAAGCATGCTAAATTCTCTATAATTTTAGAGAATGTCCAACCACATTCACAATCACAGGCTATGTGTAACCACTACAATACAGTATCTTCACATCCGGCATCTTCCGCTGCAGGATCCACCCAGACAGCTGAGAAGAACCTTCTCGGGGAAGTTGAAACTCTTTTCTTTTCAAAGTATCCAATGTATGTCCGGCAAATGCATATCTGTATTCCCAGGCATGTGAAATCCATAGTGTCTAATTACTTTACGCCTTACCTGAATTGTAACTCCTTACAATTGTTGCATGCTGCAATTATATTTTTATTTAGTACATACATATATACTGTACACTGTAAAAAATATCTGTGAAAAAATAGTAAAAAGTACTGGTAATTTGTTGCCAGTACTTTTTCAATTATTTTACAGACATTACTTTCAAGACAATAACGGAAAATACTTCATATGCACTTCATAGTTGTCCATTACAAAGTAATATCAGCTCTGTGTGTGAATGGATATTTACTGTGTTTATAAAGTATTTTTTACGTTATTCTCTTGAGGGAAATATAGGTAAAATAATAAAAAATACTGGTATATTTACAAATATACAAATAAATAATATACCAGTACTAGGTTTCTTTGGTGTGTTCGCAAACAGGGAAACAATTTTTGCAGATAATTTATGATTATACATTACAAATCATAAGGCCTTTCTTTAAGAGGCTAGTTATACATATTTCAGAATGGATTACAGGCCATGTCAGGCCTGCAACGCACATTCCACACGATTGCAAAGTGATGTGTAATGTAATTCTTATTGGAATCCAGCCAAAGTTAGATTATCTAAAAAGTGTGCAACCTGCATTCAGAATGACAACTTCGGAAAAAAGAATGCACTGTATATTGTAAATACTGCTATCATCTAAACTAAAGACAAACATATTTTAACATGTGTTATTGCATATAAAGTGTATATGCTATAAACTCAACTGCTAAAAGATTTGATAAGTTGAGAAAATATGTTTGGAATATATGTTTGTTGAACCAAAACATTCAAAACACAGACAACATACAATATACTGTATTTACCTATCACTTCTGTAAATCAGCCTGTATTATCACCCTGTAAATATAATACAGGTATATGTTTCTACTGTACAAATAATTATTATTGTATTTCAAAATATTCTCAAATATCCATTTATTAAAAAAATGTATGTACTGTACATTTTAGATTTCATGTAGAACTATATGCCTTACAAAGAACCTTTGCCTCAGTTAAAAGCTTATTTAGATCCAAATCTCTCAACAACCCCCCCCCCCCGAAAAATGTATAACCTTTTTATCTACAAGATTAGTTGATTTAAACTTACGGACTGTCAGGCAGCATGCTGATCTTGGATTTTTTGTGTCAACACCACTTATCATCTGAACTACTTCACACGGAGCTCTCACTCAGTCACCACTTTAGTTTTTTCAGTGTACTATAGTACAAAGTTCTCTTGCTAGGAATATTTTTGGCAAAATGGAATGGCTCAAAACCTGAAGACTTCTTGTTAGTTTAGTCTCCATCCAGGCATATCATTGAATGTACTGAGCCAGAGAATGTAGGGATGATGGATCTTCAATGGAAGACAGATATTAGTATTAAATTAAGGTACTGTGGTGTATTTTACGCATTAGTTGAGGCCCATAAAGTTCTAATGAATTCATTTTATTAATTTATTTATCTTTTCCATATATTTCTACAAATTTATAAACACAGGTGACCGGCTAGATAGGTTATTATGCACTGTACTTCTCTAATACTGTATACCGCATATTGTCTTGTCTGAAACAACATTCAAGAGCTTTGAACAGTTTCCAACTATTGTGATTGATGAGAACTAGGAATGTGCTGTATTGCTTTAATGTGCCTTCTCATTATCAGCACTGACATATTCAACACCTTCCTAGAATCTATCCTGTAGCCACTGTAAACAGCCATGTGACTAATTACAGTTTATTTTTACAGTTCATGTGACAACATTCAGTAAATGTGTCTCACTAACTATGCATTCCATGTAAGGTAGCTGGAACACAGGACCATAGTAGATCTAGGTTGCAATGTCAAAATATTTAGACGGAAGAAAGGCAGTAGTGTATTTTAGCACTGCTATCCACATAAACCACTGGGTTAGTCTACACTTTCCGGAATTTATTGAGACGTAAGTGGAATGCATTGCACAAGACAGTTTTGTAATACTTTATGGGGGGATCAGACTCCTGACACTCTGCGGCAGTGTTGGTCAAGTTACTTTAAAAAAGTAATTAGTTATAGTTACTAGTTACTTCTCACAAAGAGTAACTGAGTTACATCATTATAAAAGTAACTAATTACCAGGGAAAGTAACTATTGACTAAATTACTTTAAAAAATCAAGTATGTCAAATAACTTGGAAGCCCCCAATATTGTATTCATATGTTAAATGAATGAAATGGACACTAAATAGAATCAAATATTAGTCTGAGTTATAAGAGTTTGCGGTGGTAGATAAAATCTAGTTTAAGTTGCTTTGATGTCGTGGTGGCTCAATCTCCTTTTGTAGCGGAGCTCACGTTATCAGCTGCATTCTTGCCCACTAGTTTGTGGCGGCATGTGACGATGTGGTGCTTCATTAGATTTTAATTACTTGCCACCGACGTGGAGTGTCTTTCTTCCTGTACATAAGTTGCACGTTACATAAACATTCTTGCCTTTTACCTCAACGAGGGAAAAGTAGTGCTTATTATACTTACAGTTCGCGAAAGCTACCTTTGAACTCGTTTGACTTGCCATCGCTCTGACTCCTAGCCATTGGTGTGTACGACTGTCTGTCCGTGTGTGTGAACTGAACAGTGAACACCCGCCCTACTCTGCCTCTGGTTGGTTGGCAAACGATGGAAATGTACTCCAATCATCATCAGTTGTGTTTGTCTACCACCCCCCTGACACACATACACATACACACACACACACACACCAGAGAAAAAAACCTTTGCAGGTCCTGCAGAAAGGAAGCTACCGCTTCCATGAGCTTAATTAAAGTAACGGCACATTTTATTTTGTAACGTTAACAGCGTTGTAATGGGGAAAACAGTAATTCATTTGATTACTCGTTACTGAAAAAACTAACGCTGTTAGTAACGCCGTTTATTTATAACGCCGTTATTCCCATCACTGCTCTGCGGTCACTAAAGATGCCATTGCATGATGGGCAGGCATGGTGGCCTAGTGGATAGCACTGTGGCCTCACAGCAAGAATGTTCTAAGTTCGAACCCCGGTCGTCCTGGGCCTTTCTGTGTGGAGTTTGCATGTTCTCCCCGTGTCTGCGTGGGTTTCCTCCGGGGTGCTCTGGTTTCCCCCACCAGCAAAAACATGCAGGTTAGGTTTGGGACTACAAATGGAAATTAGCATCTATGCTATAATCTGTATTATTTACAGTCTGTACAGAAGTGTAAGATTGCACATTAATGAACACTGTCCCAAATAAATAAAAATGAAATACTAAATCACTTATTGAAAGAGTAGGTGTGCTAACCCCGATGTCCCGGACAAATTCACAATCTGGCTGGCAAAGTGCTGCCTGGGATTTGGGTTAGATGAGTCAGACTATCTATCTTGCCTCGTCTCTCTCCAGCGTCTCCTTGTGTTCAGATCGGGCGCCTGTAGATTCAACCGTGGAAGTCAGTGAAAATAATCATCCCATGCATGATCCGACTAAACGCTTCCTTGTTGGGTGAACAATGCAAAAAGAATTGGTGCTCCTCCTCATCCCACAGATCTGTCCAAGGAGTTGCAGAGCTGCCAACAAGTCAGGGATAGTGGGAATTGGAAAGGGAGAAAAATCTGGAAATTAAAAAAAATATAAATAATTCTGGCCGTCATACCATCATTACAACCTCATCATCCCCAGCTTTCAATTGGCTCATTTATCCCTTTCCCTTCTCCCACTTTCTACACAGGCAATTGTTTTAAATGAAAATATGTTGTCAGTCACCTTGCTTGGTAAAATATTGGTAAAGGTAAACTATAAAACGAATGTGATGATTAACCTTAACCTTTGTAATGTGAAGCTTATCATTTTAACCCAAACCTTAACCATAAATGTATCACTGGAATTCGTATCTCTAAGGAATGTATCGTTCTCACTATGGATGTGACCGAATGAAGCTGTAACGTACTAATAACGTTGAAGACCAACATAACAGTAAAACATGAAAATGCAATAAATACTACCTTGAGATATGTTGTTTACAATATAGTTCCCTGAAAATTATATTCCTGATAATTACTGATATGTACCATAGGTTACTGTTTCTTTCTACCATTGGCCAAAGACCAAAAATATTGTATCTTTAATAGGGTACTACTGCATTACTTTAAGCTTACCTATTTTACATTAGAAGTAGCCTGTCATTATGCTTAGAACTGCACTGTTTTCGAAACCAGATATAGTGCCACTATATAATGTATCAAACTGGAATTTGATTAGTTGATGCATAGCCATGAGCTGTTTTCAGAACCATGGACAGCATTCCAAGAAACTATAGTTCTAGAACAATCAACTAATGCCTGAGTTGTTTAATTTTTCTAGACAGCCTATACAAATATACAGTAACTAACCAGCCATGGTAGAAATGTCATAACACATGGCCTTTCGTGTGTTTTCACTTAAGTGAACACTTTATGCTAAATTAACTTGCCCATCAGTGCTGCTTGCAGAACAGAGAATCAACCTTGTATTCGTTTTGCAACAGCAGGCTGGCAGGTTGGAACACTAGACACAGTATTGTAAAAAATTAGTTACACTCTACTTTTTAGTCATGCCCGTGCCTGAATATGCAGTATCAAGGACATAGTGCAAGAAAAAACACCCTGACTGTCTCTCTCTTTTTCTAAATATGCTTCCTCGATTGAGGAAGGACTCCTTGTATTACCACCAGGGTGCACTGTAAAGCCAGACAAATGCAGGCATTACAGTCAGGTTTGTCATTTTCAGTATCAGAATCACATTTACTCACCAAATATGTTTCAATTTAGTAGAGTGAAATTGTACTGTCACCAGAAATAAAATACACACCCAGACAGAGTATATAGAAAAAAATGATATATATATATATAGGGAATTTACATACCACAAAGTATAGTATACAATATGAACACTAAAGTTAAAAACTACTACACCATGAACAGTTTAAGCTACATTATAATGTATACATTTAGACATATATGTATAAACATTATGTTCAATGGGAGATATGTGTCAGGGTTAGTCAGTGGCAAAGTGCAAAACTGAAAAAAGATCTAGGTTAAAGGGGCAGGATGCAATGTCAGTGATGAACATCGCACAGTGCAAAGTCCATGAATAAGAACATCATCATTTCAGTTTTAGGACCACATAGCTGGGGAAGAAGTGATGGAATTGAACATTTTGGTTATGATTGAATCTTTAAGAGGATTGACCTTTTCATTTTCAATGCAATCTTTGTACTTTGATATACCTAATTTTCAGAAAAGAAACGTATCTTAGATCAGATTAATGATAAACAGTTCTGGGTGACAGGATGGTACTGTATATAAAAAACAAAGGTTATGTTGTTAAGAATATGCAAATCTGTCATGCACTGGCAAGCCACTGGGTGTGGATCACTTATTAAAAGAATAGTTGGATGAGTTTATGCAAATTAAGCTAAATCAATGCAAGCAATCCCTTGCCTGGTTCCAGTCCATCGCACAAGGCAGGAATTTGTCACTGATATTGTACTTCATATTAATGTGCTATATACCTACTACACTACTGGTTTATATAGTCAGGGATCTAAGATAATAAAAAACCAAGAAAAAGTAAAGATTGTCCACCAATAATATTGCACTGACAAACTCGCATTCAACTGACCAGCTAATTAAATTAAAAGGTTGTAAATATATGGAAACATCTTTTTTCACTCATTTAGCTGATGCTCTTAAATAGGTGAGTGATTTCATAGTTCATATATTAGTACATATTCAGTAGTGCAATTTATTTTAGTTACAGATGGAAGGGTATCAATGAGTAATTTGGAAGCCGGAATGATTGGGTTGGCCATGAAAAAATAGAAAATAGTTTGAACTTTGAGCCAGTACACACCTTTAGAATTAGTGTAATGGGATCGTTATTGACGACAGAGAGTCGGGACACCTGTTTAATATCCTTTCAGAAATATGGTACACTACAAAGAGCAATATCCATTTCACTGACCCGAAGCATAGGAACTTGAACTTTAGAGCAAAAGTATGTCTCTACTGCCCATCCAACCCTAGCAGCATCTGGTCTCCCAGCCAAGGACAGGCATGACTTACTTAGAGTTCAAGCCAGGCAGTATGGTTTAGTTTCCAAATTGGTTCCTTGTAGGAGGAGAGAACTATTATTTCATGACTGTAGGTCAAACAAGGTGAGGGCCATGACTTTGCAAATATAGCATTTTAATCAGCATTTTACTGTGCCACCATCTGACCAATGAGTGCAATTTTGAAAATGCTGGATCTCTTTGGGTCAATGCATCATTAAAGTTCTGTCAAAGTCGGTCCGGTGGAGTCGGAGATGTCACGTATGACGGATGGATGTACGGATGTACAGACAAAGACAGATCCCCTCCCAGATTTCATTTGTGGGACATTGAGAAATTCAAGTCCTTCTACTTCCTTTTTTTGCCAGGGTGTTCCAGAAAACAGTTAGCTTGTCAGCAAAATGAGAAGTTTAATTTCCCGTTGGGTGGACTGACAGATTTGTTGGAGGGAAAGATGGGTAATATCCGCTGTGTCCAAAGGCTGCTGCGAAGTAGTCTGACACAGACACTGATTAAGCCTCTTGAGATCTAAAGGGATTGTGGGTCTTAGCAGAGAGAAAAAAATAAAAGAGAATGTGAGTACGGCAAGGCTTTAAATTGGATTGCATTATGTGCTTGTGTCCTTGGCTGTGAGTATGTCAAGTTCAACCGTTCACATTCAGTATTTGGGGAGGGTATACTAATGTTAAACTAGCCTTATGGGCAACCTACTTGAGTAATTGTATGTTGTATTGCGTCCTGAAGGTAATGTTAGCAGGTATGAAATTCTATATCTGTCCTGCCATCCATAACAACCTATCAAGCCTCAATTTTAAGTACAAAGGGTCAAAGTAAAGTTCAAAGTATATTGACAGCAAATTTAATAAATAGTGGTCATTGTATTTCTTACAGTAAAATTGCTGCTAAATGTGCAGTTTTGCAGGTTAAAAGCTCCCTTAATATGGATAGAAAAATCCATACAATCATTGTTGTTTTCATCGGAAAATGGGTTAAAAATGTGATTTTTTTTAAGCAAATGGGCAGTTATTCTGTTGATAATTGTGTCATATCTAGTGCAACTACTGAAATTAAATGTACACACAGTGAGCTACCCCCTCCTTAATCTCAGAAACACCGAAGTATACTGTATTTTGTGGAATTTGGACAGTTGTATCACTTTAATTCAGTATCCTTGTGTCCTGACTTCAATAAACTTAGCAAAAAATGACATTTTAAATTTCTTGGCTGTGTTCTATCGCCATGTTAAAGGACAGCCAAAACATGGTTTGAACATACAATCACTGACGGAAACAACAACAGGAACAAAACATATAATTTTTTCACATATTTGGGCAGCAGCTTATATATAATACACTCTGCCCACGAGACATTATCCTGCCCCTATTTTGACCTCATTGTGTTCTGGACCTGTAGATTCTCATTTAGGTTCCAACTCTGAAGACTTTCACAGGTTGATAATACATATCTAAGTTTGGAGTCCATGTAGAAAACAAGAAACAGCGTATTGTATCCTGTTGAGAGTTGCATCTCAGGTGCTGAGTGTTGACATTTGTCTTACACTTTCCATTTGGTAATTCTAGTTCCAGCATAGCATACAGACATTATCAAATTGCATATTCTTCTTTCTCTCTGTTATTATTTTATTACATTCCTATTGCTATCTATTTAAATTGAAGCTGAATAGAAACATGAAGTTCATGCTCAGGTAATATGGGTAGCCTGTATTGTAGATTTTGGCATATTTTATTGCCTGCGACAGTCCCCTGGGTTGGTTGCTTTATTGGCCAGATATAACGTTAGAAAACGAGCAGACCATGTAGAAAACTACACAATTTTTTTAAGTAATCGTTTGTCAGCTGCATGCAAATTTGTGAATTGACTTGAAACAGTATCATGCCTTTATGCATTGTAGTTTGAAGTAAACACTAAAATGTTGGCAAGATGTGAGGGGATAACTGTCCAGGATCCACACATACAGGACTGCAGTCATTTAGGCTAAGTGTTATGGTCCTAATGACAGTCAAATGTCATTAAATAACAATTTGGTTTGGGTAACAGATGTCTCTTTCTATTCATCAAATTGTGAACACTGTTTGGGTGCCAGAATTAAATTGAGAGTTGGCAAACGTGCAGATAGCCAACACAAGCCCATTATTAATTGATTGTTGGACAATCAGATAAAAAAACAAACAAAACTGATTTTGTTTTTGCTACACAACGTGATACAGTACATAATAGAAGTACAGTAACTGATGTCAATCTGCAAATAGTTTGGGTGGAATGAAGCTTTAATGTCATGATGAACTGATACATTTAAGCAACCAATCAATATCCTGCATTACACAGAATATAGAAAGTAAGTATACTAATTAAAATGTGTTCACCTCAATAAAGCAATACAATAGGCTATATAGGGTCAAACATTTCATAAGAGTTCTAATTAACTGTTGTTATTGTTATTCATATCCCAGCATTTACCATATTACAGTTGAAGCCAGAACTTTACATACAGTAGCTATACCTTAGCCAAAGACAGTGAAACTCAGTTTTTCACAATTCCTGACATTTAATCCTTGTAAAGGATTTTTTTAAATGTAAAATGTCAATGTATAATAGCAGAGAAAAATGTATGTCAGCTTTTGTTTCTTTCATCAAATTCCCAGTGGGTCAGTTTATATACAATGTATTTGTATTTAGTAGTCTTGCCTTTAAATTGTTTTACTTGAGTCAAACCTTTCGGGTAGCCTTCCAAAAGGTTCCCATAACGAGTTGGATGAATTTTGGCCCATTTCTTTTACACAGAACTGGTGTAACTGAGTCAGGTTTGTAGGCCTCCTTGCTCGCACACACTTTTTCAGTTCTGTCTACACATTTTCTATAGGATTGAGGTCAGGGCTTTGTGACCAGTCCTTCCTAGTTCAATGTTGTGATGGTGTTCTTCAGCTTGCAAGTTTCCCTCTTTTTCTCCAATCATAACGATGATCATTGTGGCCAAAAAGGACATTCCTCCAAGAAGTACGATCTTTGTCCCCATGTGCAGTTGCAAACTGTAGTCTGGCTTTTAGATGGTGCTTTTGGAGCAGTGGCTTCTTCCTTGCTTAGTGGCCTTTCAGGTTATATGGATATAGGACTGTATATACAGTAGATTCTTTTGTACCTGTTTTCTCCAACATCTTTACAAGGTCCTTTGCCTTTTTTTTGGATTGATTTGCAGTTTTCGCACTAGAGTACATATGCATCTCTATGAAACAGAATACGTCACCTTCCTGAGCAGTATGACGGCTGCATGGTGCTCATACTTACATACTATTGTTTTTACAGATAAACCCGGTACCTTAAGGCATTTGAAAAATGCTCCCAAAGATGAACCAGACTTGTGGAGGTCTACAATTTGTTTTCTGAGGTCTTGGCTGAGTTCTTTAAATGATTTTTTCCCATGATGTCAAGCAAAGTGGCAATGAGTTTGAAGGTAGGCCTTGATAAACATCCACAGGTACACCTCCAATTGACAAACATTATGTCAATTAGCCTATCAGAAACCTCTAATGACATAACATAAGTTTCTGGAATTTCCCAATCTGTTTAACAGCACAGTCAACTTAGTGTATGTAATAGGTTCCAGTTTTAGCATGTGAGTGTATACACGTGGACGAGGCTCATGCACTTTAGCAAAATTCTCTAACTTTAGAATTATCATTTTAAATTCTCCCAAAGCAGTGCTCGAACTTCTACATTTTACTCTTACCAGCACTTTTTTTTGCGTACCACTACATCTCGCAGGTCGCCGGTATGCAACCACACTGATAGAGAAAGCGTCAGTAACTGTTTCTCAAAGTCAAGGAAGGATCCTCCGAAGCCAGAATTTCGAGGATGCTACGTCATCGAAGTCCGTCGAAGGACTGTTCCAATGTCAAGGATCCTCCGAATTTCAACCATTCTTCATTCTGAGATCTTCCCATAGCCAGTAAAGGATGCATATATGTATCCTTTGCACTCCCAAATCACCCACTCTCCTATGCGCTCGGCTTTGCCGGCTTGTCAAATTTTTTTATGGTGGACGTTAGTGGAGTTAGAGTGATTACGAGGCACTATGCTTTCAAATATAAGTATCTTTAGTGTTTAATGTTGCTGTAGATTTGTTAAAACGGTAGTACATACAGTGCCTTGTGAAAGTATTCTGCCCCCTTGAACTTTTCGACCTTTTGCCACATTTCAGGCTTCAAACATAAAGATATGAAACTGTAATTTTTTGTGAAGAATTAACAACAAGTGGGACACAATCATGAAGTGGAACAAAATTTATTGGATATTTCAAACTTTTTAAACAACTGAAAAATTGGGTGTGCAAAATTATTTAGCCCCATTAAGTTAATACTTTGTAGCACCACCTTTTGCTGCGATTACAGTTGTAAGTCGCTTGGGGTATGTCTCTATCAGTTTTGCACATCGAGAGACTGAAATCTTTGCCCATTCCTCCTTGCAAAACAGCTCAAGTTTATTTGTGAACCATTCCATTGTAGATTTTGCTTTATGTTTTGGATCATTGTCTTGTTGGAAGGCAAATCTCATTCTTCCAGAATGGTCCTGTATTTGGCTCCATCCATCTTCCCATCAATTTTAGCCATCTTCCCTGTCCCTGCTGAAGAAAAGCAGGCCCAAACCATGATGATGCCACCACGTTTGACAGCGGGGATGGTGTGTTAAGGGTGATGAGCTGTGTTGCTTTTACGCCAAACATAACATTTTGCATTGTTGCCAAAAAGTTCGATTTTAGTTTCATCTAACCAGAACACCTTCTTCCACTTGTTTGGTGTGTCTCCCTTCTTCTTGCCACTCTTCCATAAAGGCCAGATTTGTGCAGTATACGACTGATTGTTTTCCTATGGACAGACTCGCCCACCTCAGCTGTAGATCTCTGCAGTTCATCCAGAGTGATCATAGGCCTCTTGGCGGCATCTCTGATCAGTCTTCTCCTTGTATGAGCTGAAAGTTTAGAGGGACGGCCAGGTCTTGGTAGATTTGCAGTGGTCTGATACTCCTTCCATTTCAATATTATCGCTTGCACAGTGCTCCTTGGGATGTTTAAAGCTTGGGAAATCTTTCTGTATCCAAATCCGGCTTTGAACTTCTCCACAACAGTATCTCGGACCT
>JACXGM010008620.1:0-28675 GCA_016801145.1 Umbra pygmaea | reverse complement strand
ACACCATACTAATACTGTGTTTGACCCCCTTTCGCCTTCAGAACTGCCTTGATTCGAAGTGGCATTGATACAACAAGTTGCTGAAAGCATTCTTTAAAAAGAAATCCCCCAAACCATTACACCACCACCACCAGCCTGCACAGTGGTAACAAGGCATGATGGATCCATGTTCTCATTCTGTTTACGCCAAATTCTGACTACCATCTGAATGTCTCAACAGAAATCAAGACTCATCAGACCAGGCATCATTTTTCCAGTCTTCAACTGTCCAATTTTGGTGAGCTCTTGCAAATTGTAGCCTCTTTCTCCTATTTGTAGTGGAGATGAGTGGTACCCGGTGGGGTCTTCTGCTGTTGTAGCCCATCTGCCTCAAGGTTGTGCGTGTTGTGGCTTCACAAATGCTTTGCTGCATACCTCGGTTGTAACAAGTGGTTATTTCAGTCAAAGTTGCTCTTCTATCAGCTTGAAGCTGTCGGCCCATTTTCCTTTGACCTCTAACATCAACAAGGCATTTTCGCCCACAGGACTGCCGCATACTGGATGTTTTTCCCTTTTCACACCATTCTTTGTAAACCCTAGATATGGTTGTGGGTGAAAATACCAGTAACTACCAGCCCGTCTGGCACCAACAACCATGCCACGCTCAAAATAGCTTAAATCACCTTTCTTTCCCATTCTGACATTCAGTTTGGAGTTCAGGAGATTGTCTTGACCAGGAACACACCCCTAAATGCATTGAAGCAATTGCCATGTGATTGGTTGAGTAGATAATTTCATTAATGAGAAATTGAACGGGTGTTCCTAATTATCCTTTAGGTGAGTGTATATCTATGTAGTGTTCTAAGCAGCCTGGTTGGAACGCAGCAGGTGATACAACACTCATTATAACCACGAGAGACTTGAGACTTGAGTTGAACTCTAGCTAAAAGATTAGAGACTTGGACTAGCTGAAAGACTTGAGAGTTGACTTGAACTCTAGCTCAGAGACTTGTGAGCATCTCTGATTGTAACACTGTCCATAGTGGGTTGGAGGAAATTGCGTATACTCATTAGAAGTATATTTAACTATATATTTAGCAAGCACAACGTAAAACAACAAAAACACTGAAACAACTGAAAACAAAGGTGCGCAAGCTAGGCCCTAACCTTGAAATTTATTTTACTTATAGTACTACTTTACCATCTATGGAAGACTCGGAGTAGATTATAATTGGCACAACAGTAATACATATACACAATATTTATGATTCATGTATTAAACATATGGATTTCAAATCAAAATAGTATTTTGCAATTTATATTTGAAATGCTTGATTAAATTGGCTTCAAATTTTGTATCAAAATACTTCAGTGTTTTGTATTTTGTAGTTTAAATATACTGTAAAATACTTTGTGAGAAGTCTACATGATGACATCATAGAAATGCTGCATCTGATTGGTGCCTACTCAGTAATGTCCCGAGACCTGTTGAGATCAGAACAGACAACTGTTAGTTCAATGGCCTTTCTATCATTTCTATTTCTATGGTTTAAACATTCCAGCTTTCCCCCCTTGTAACGATTGACTCCCAATGTAATAACAATAATGTTTATTTGCTACAGGTGAGTATACAGGTGGAGGTTAGAAACCCGAACAGGATATCAAGCAGGCAGGATTATCAACACCGAGGCAGTAACAGAATCAGGCAACGGTATAGAGGAGAATCCAAAACACAATATGATTACCAATGCACGGGTCAGGCCAGAATAACACTCCAAGAATAAAGGTGAAGGTACAGGGGATAATCCAAGACAGAATGAGAAACAATGCACGGGTCAGGCCAGAATAATCACATAATAATAGATTGCTCAGTAGGAAATAAATGAATACTTACAATACCTCGCAAAGAGGCAATAGTGTGTGTGTGTGTCTTAAATACTGACTGGGTGAGATCAGGTGAATGGAATTTGGGTGATTGAGTCCGGTTATAGGAATTGTAGTTCTGAGCAATCCAGGAAGGGGAAGATGTAGTTCTCAGGGAAGAGAAACTGAGGAATGTTACAGAACCCCCCCCCCCCTTAAGGCGCAGCTCCTGAGGCGCCAAACAGCCGACACGCTACAGGACAGCAGGTGGCAGAAGACCCAGGCAGGAGACCGAAGCGGCAGAAACCAGGCCGGCGGAGGCACACCAGGGCGAAGCAGACGAGCAGAACAGGCAGGTGGATGGAGCCCTGGCAGGCCGGAGGGCGGAGGCAGCAGTAGTAGACCTAAGGGACGAAGCAGCAACGGCAGGCCGGAGGGCGGAGGCTGCAGCAGCAGGCCGGAGGAACGTAGAACCACCGGAGCTCCGGAGGATGGAGGCAGCAACGACGGGCCGGAAGGCAGATTCCGGGAAGGCGGGGGACCAGCCGAGCCAGGCAGAAGCGAAGGACAAGGCGGAGGCCAGGCCGGAGGGGGCTTGGAGGGCCAAGGCAAAGGCGGACCAGGCACCGGAACCACAGCAGACACAGGAACCTGGAAGAACATAGCACACACAGACAAACAGACAGACACAGAGAGGGGCACAGAGACTGCGGCCGGCGTAGGCCCGGGGACAAGCACCGGAGCGGGGACTAGGGCAGACACTGGCACGAGAACAGGGGCAGACACTGGCATGGGGACAGGGGCAGACACTGGCACTGGGAGAGGAGCAGACACTGGCACTGGGAGAGGAGCAGGACATGGCACTGGGACAGGGGCAGTCAATGGCACTGGGACAGGGGCAGCCAATGGCACTGGGACAGGGGCAAGCCCCCGGAAGAAGGGCAGGCTCCGGAAGAAGGGCAGGCTCTGGAAGAAGGGCAGACTCTGGGACAAGGGCAGGCTCTGGGACAAGGGTAGGCACTAAAACAAGGGTAGGCTCTGTGACAAAGGCAGGCTCAGGGACGAGGGCAGGCTCAGGGACGAGGGCAGGCTCGTGGACAGGGTTAGGTACCAGGGAAGGGTCATGGTCAGGCAAGGGCACGGTGACAGGCAAGGACATGGTGACAAGCAAGTGCACGGTGACAAGCAAGGGCACGGTGACAAGCAAGGGCACGGTGACAAGCAGAGGCACGGTGACAGGCAAGGGCACGGGGACAGGCAAGGGCACGGGGACAGGCAAGGGCACGGGGACAGGCATGGGCTCAGGGACTAGGGCAGTCACCGGGACTGAGTCAGGCACTGGCACCGGGACTAGAAGGGGAACAAGGGAAGGCTCAGGGACAAGGCAAGGCTCGGGGACAAGGCTCAGGCTCGGGGACAAGGCAAGGCTCAGGCTCGACTGATGGTGATGTAGCGCGCTCTTGTGGCCGGGAGGCTTGGGCGTGAGCGGCCTCTTGTGGCCGGGATGCTTGAGCGGAAACAGCGGCCTCTGGTGGACTGGGAGTGGTGGAGACCTCTGGTGGTCTGGGCATGGTGGAGACCTCTGGTGGTCTGGGCGTGGTGGAGACCTCTGGTGGTCTGGGCGTGGTGGAGACCTCTGGTGGTCTGGGCGTGGTGGAGACCTCTGGTGGTCTGGGCGTGGTGGAGACCTCTGGTGGTCTGGGCGTGGTGGAGACCTCTGGTGGTCTGGGCAAGGTGGAGACCTCTGGTGGTCTAGGCAAGGTGGAGACCTCTGGTGGCCGGGGAGCTTGAGCGACCTCTGGTGGCCGGGGAGCTTAAACGACCTCTGCTGGTCTGGGAACTTGAGCGACTTCTGCTGGTCTGGGAACTTGGGCGACCTCTGCTGGTCTGGGAACTTGGGTGACCTCTGCTGGTCTGGGAACTTGGGCGACAACAGCGGCCTCTTGTGGCCGTGGAGCGGAAGCGTGCCAGACCCCTACAGAGGGGCTATGAGGGGTGGCGAAGGGACTCCGCCCCCCTCTTTTGCAGTTCTTACCTGGAGGACCTGCTCTGCCCACCGCCAGAGCCTTCGGCAGCAGTCTGTCCGCCGCCAGAGCCTTCGGCAGCAGTCTGCCCGCCGCCAGAGCCACCGGCAGCAGTCTGCCCACTGCCACAGTCTCCACAGGCAGTCTGTCCACCGCCACGATCTCCACCGGCAGTATGCGCTCAGCCAACGGTGACCTCCGGACCCCCGTTGCCGACGCCGCTGTTCTCCGGACCCCCGTCGCCGACGCAGCTGATCTCCGGACCCCCTGTCGCCGAAGCAGCTGATCTCCGGACCTCCCTTTGCCCTTCTTGCCCCGGATCCTCTTGTTTAGCCCACCCTGGTGTTGTGGGCTTTTGGAGGGGGCTTCTGTAATGTTCAGCCCTGGAGGGCTGTTATATGGACTCCCTTTTGTGCATTGTCTATTGTGTGATGTCTCCCTTGTTGCCTTCAGTGTTTTCACGGTGGTTTGGTTAGTTGTTTATTACCTCATGTGTCCTTAGGTGTACTGCCCTGTGTGTATGTCCCATGTTAGTATTCAGGTTCCCTCCCCTTGTGTGGTGTTTGCCTCCCTCTTGTGCCTCTGTTGTGTATTGCATGTTATCCTTGATTTGAGTTTGTGATGTCATTGGTAGTAAATCCTTGGTCTTGTCACATGTCTCCGTGTACCCAATGGATCTCTGTCTGTTTATCCCTATGCCCAGGTGTTTCCCATTGTGTCTCGTTTGTGAGTGTATTTAGGTTGACACAGTATCACAACCTGTAAAGGCGTGAAAGAATAGAATGCCTTTGATCTTAACTGGCCCAATAACATGTACAGGTCATGAACACCAATCCACTGTAGGCTCACACCATGCCCAAATGCAACCCAAAGCTGCTGGAGACCAAGGTCGTGGAGGGATGGGAAGATGCTCAATGCTATAACAAGAATATCAGTGTCATTGGCTTTGATCGTTATGGATTTGCTGCCCTCCTCTGTGGCATGTTTGGCATGTTTTCCTCATGGAAACATTTGTCTAGACGATCGTGACCGGTTTCAGATGTACTCAAGGACCATCAGAATTGAGACTGGTTGTAACAATATAGGTGACCAGTTCAGAAAGAGCCATAGGAAAGATGGCTGGTTGAACTGTTTCACTCTGTGACTCTTTCTCAAGCCTTCTGAGGTGGAGTTTCTCTCTGTTGTAAAGATGAATGAGACACAAATGATGGTATTTGAGCTCCTGTGCAATGGCATCAGCACCACTTTGTTGAGCCAATAATTTAACATCATTCAGTGTTTGTGAACATTCATGTAGTCTGTCATTCAGGTGCATTGTCATTACCTGACATAGTTCAGATTCAGGAGGTATTCTATCATAAAGAAAGCAAACCTGATCATCCAGACTTTTCTGCATCATGGTTCTGTGACACTTTGTTTGGCCTTTATCTGTCTCACTACATGGAGCATTGGATTGCTGCTTCTGGGCACAAAGTAACTTTGTGTTGTTGAACCGAAGTTGACAATTGTAGTGATATTTTGCTTGGTTCCTTCTCAAAGTATCTTCTATACCACCCCCTTCATCCAGTCATTCCAGGTCCAGGGTCATTGGCATTTTGTTGATCATGTTGAGAAACATGATGTGTAGGTGGTGACTAGAGGGACTACATGTCATCCAATCAGTTGGCCTCTTGGCTGACATGGGATTTTCATTTGCCTTTTTTTTTGTCTGATTAAGGTTGAGGGGTTATCATTTTACTACCTCAATCATAGACATAGTACACATTCAGGTATGGGATACAACTAGGTTCGGGTCCCCTACAGCTAGCCCGATAATTAATCCAGTGCCATTTCATTCCCCTGTGATCTGTACACCTTCCAAGTAAGCATACATGAACAAGTCATGTATTGCCCCGCTTACCCTTGGCTCGGCTCTCCTGCGCTGGCACAACCTGTCAATTCAGATGCGGCTATCTAACTACATCATCATACATACATTACTAGCTAATTGATGAGGAGCTGGTAGACAGCATATGGGACAATAAATATAGCTATACTAGTCAAGAACTTCAGTGTAAGTAAAACTAGATCAGCTGACACTGAATCCCATGCTGAGTTCCACAGCAATGAAGTCACCAGTGTGCCCTGGTTGTGTAATGATGTTTACTCTATTAAGCAAAACCTTCCTTAACACAATAAATGGAGCTCTGACAAAAATGGTGGCCATCTTGAAAATGGTCTCCATCTTCAGTTATTGAGTGGCACACACCTTTTTCTATGAGAATGTTCCTTAAAGAATATTTGGACCAAATTTGATGATAGCACCACCATTTGAAAAATGTATGTAAGGATTCAAGAGAAATGGCGGCCATCTTAAAAAAATGTCCGCCATGTTGAATTTTTGGGTGGCCAAAGCCTTTTTCCCAAAAAGTGACCCTAAGAGATTATCTGTGCCAAATTTCATGCTTGTATAAAAATGTTAACGATTCTCTTGAAATATGCCGTTAATATGCTGCACTAGTTGTACTGCACCCTGGCTGCGCCTGCTAGCTACTACCGTGGAATTTATGACCAGGCGTAGTTTATTGAGAGCTTACGCCCAGCTAGTACAACAGGTATAAATACAAAGTCAGACGTAACGGGCACTTTATGTCTAACATACAGTTACGACCTATATACGTCCAGCTAGTGCAACCGGTCCCTGAAGAAGGTTAAGGTGAGAAATGTGTAGGTTGCCAGCTTTCCATTGATATTTCTGCATAAATTGTTAAAGTTTTTAACAGTTCACGTTGCTGTGGTGATCGTTTTAGTAGCCTAGGCTATATCTTTTACCAATTTACGTAATGTTCTAGCTAACTTTTTAACCTGAGTACCAGCCCTTACAGTTAACGTTAGCTTGATACTTTTAGCCCATGTTAAATCGTATGTTTGTCGGTTGTGCATTAAAATATAATAATGAAGCATTTAAGTGTCGTACAACATTAGATTATAATGCTACGATATGGTGTTACTTGTTAAATACACAAATGTGCCTTATTGTCTTTAACAATGTTGTGCTGCAATGCCATTAAAGAACAGGTTGCTAACCCATCCACCACTCATGTTTGTTGTAGCTAATATCATTTCATCAAGTCTAAATGTGGAATAGGGGCTGTTTTGAATTTTATTGAACAAGACTGTATGGGTTCAAAAGTCATTCTCCCTATGTTGCTAATCAAAACGAGATTGGAGGTAGAGATAGAAGTATCAACTGAGTCAGTGTACTTGCATTTTGAGCAAGTCAGAAATCGAATCAAAATAATTTATTTTAACATGTTACAAAACAATGTTACTCTTTAGAGTGGCTCTGCTACTGTATTTTCAGAAAGATATGTCATTTGGAATTGGTGGCGGGCATTGTCATTTAAATCTGTATGGAAACTATAGCCAGTGAATCATGTCCACACCATGGGAAAAATACTTATTTGATGAGAGACGGTTTGGTCATGATCACCTGCCCTCCACTGTGTTCTATGAGCATTTGGATCCAGAAGGTCTTCAGAGATAGAAATATTTCGACTCAAATCATTATACTGTAAATATTGGGTCTGGATGAGAGCACCAGCTAAATGACTAAAATGTAAATGTAAAATGAGTCCGAGGCGCCATATTGCTCCTGCCTGAAAACACCACTGCTGGGTGTTTGATGATGGTTTGATTACTATAAAACAAAAGTGGTTATGCCTGTACATAAATCTGTGTCCATCCATCACTATAGCTTATTACTCATAGCCAGTGGTTAAGTATTGTTGCTCTATCCAAAGTAGAATGTAAATGGAGAAAATAAGAAATTCATCATGCATTAGATCTCCTCTTGGTTTTGGGGAAAGCAGGCGTGTAAACCACATGGCTTCTAATTATTGTGCGCTTTGGAGGGTGCCACATAATGTTTAACGGACTGGCACCACAATGAGGTGATTATACTGAGTAATCATCTGAATGAGAAACAGCCCAGACGAAGCTTGGAGCGTGTTTAGGAATTATGAGGGGTGTATTTGAGATTTCACTGCAAGACAGGACACCTCCACACACAAGACAGGATACCTCCACACACAAGACAGGATACCTCCACACACAAGACAGGATACCTCCACACACAAGACAGGATACCTCCACACACAAGACAGGATACCTCCACACACAAGACAGGATACCTCCACACACAAACCAGGATACCTCCAAACACAAGCCAGGATACCTCCACACACAAGCCAGGAGTGTTTTTAAAAGCTCTGCAGGAACATTCAACATTTACCTCTTTTAAATAGCAGAGCTTGTATTGATAGTGTCTTAAACTGCTTAACTAGGATCAGTTTTGCCTTTTCACACATGGACAGTGAGACATGATCAAAGATCAACACACCTAATCTGAGAAGCTTGATCCATACATTCACAGATGTGCGTGTGCAATAAGGCTTGGATGGCGTTAACACATTACTTCATCACCTCACTTCATACTGGCAGTTTAAGTTGCCATGCGGAATGTGTTGACAGATTCATCTTTGGTTGTTGTGTAATACCAGTGTATTTATGGGTTAAAAAAGGTTGTAGTTAATTAAAGGGGAAGAATGGTGAAATTCTTAAACCTGTCTCTGTTCCTAAATTGCTTGAAGTAATTATTTGACTGTCTCTCATATCAGGTAGCTCTCTCACTCAGGGAGAGCAGGGTCGAGCTAACACCAGTGCAACTGAATAAAGTCATAGTAGCAAACTGTGTTTATTATTGTAGAATGCCAGTAATGGCTAAATAATACGTCTGGTAACAGTAATGCCAAAATAAGAACACCACCTTGCGAGGTGGAATAGCAAGCTCTGTGATATAAGAAACATTACACATGGACATACACAGTTATGCTTTAGTAAACATCTTATAAAGAAAGTGATGTTAATGTGTTATCTCTTTGTAAAATTGGATGGAGTTTAGTGAGGATGTGCTAGTACAATAAGCTATTTAGGGGTGGTGATCATGTCCTGCCAAGGTTCTACCAATGGCAAATTAACTACTGTTTCCTCCCTCAAATGCACCAAAGTAGGGTTTTGCAGGGATGAGTAAATTCTGCTGCGATTGAAACATCAATCTCAAAACCATGTGTCTGAATGCAGTACAGTAAGCTTTTAGCTATATGGGCGAGTGTGAGAGCTATATGCCGTAGCTTACATGTGAGAACAAAACCCCATCTCTATAAGGACAAGAGATATTGCAGGGAAATATTTGTGATGGGCAAAAGTTTTGCCTGAAGTATCTGTGAGTCATAAACAAGTAGAAAATGAAGTCTAATGCTGGATTCACACCAGGCACAGCAAAAAACACTGTACGGCACCATCACGCAGACACACTTGTACACCGCAATCAACATCGTAATCAATTTTCTGCATCTTCAAGATGGAGGACAACGTTGCATACCACTGTCTTCCTCCAGCAAGGTGACTGGCAGGAGCGTATTCATTGACAATACGAAAACTATATACTGATCTGTCAAAGCTTTTCTTGCAATCCCATAAACCCATAGGTGAAAGCGACATATTAGCTCTTCCTCGGTGGTACATCAACTTCCAGTTCTGGTGCCGTACGACAAAGTTGGATTATTCCAACCCTTGCGATACACCCGCTGCACTGCATACACATTTTGCTGGATCCGGTAGATTTGCAGCAACGGTGCGTATTGCTTCCTATTGAACTGAATGGATTTCCGCCGCAATGCAACTAGTTTGCCGTGCCTGGTATGAAGCCATCTTAAGTTGTCTACAAGGTACATTCAGCTGCTGTAAGAGACAAAGGATATTCAGACTGTGACTTGCCTTAGGAGCTAACAAAGAGCTCAGTTTCCACAAACTTGCTGATGACCAACTTCACAAGCTGCCCTAGCAAACAATAGAATAAGGGGCAAAAGTGTCTGTAGCCCTAGCATATAATGTGCTTTTATATTGAACATTTCCACATCAAGTTCCTACAACTGAAATGAAAATTTCTGAAGAGTGTTCGGATATGCCACTACATGACTTAAGTGTGTATCTGCATACATGCATAAGTGTATCATTTTACAAGGACAATATGCTTATGAAATCCAACTGACATCAGAACCCATATAAAATGATGGCATGGATATCCAATTAAAGCTATTTCTATGTTTTATTTCTGCAAATTTCATTAAAAAAATGTATTTCAAGCATTTTAATTATGAATCAGATGTCTCTTATGAAAAATAATCAAATTAAGTGTAACAGCAATGGATTCACAATTTATTAGAATATATACCGATATGCATAATCAGTTTATCATACATATGCACTGACCAAGAAAACAAAATTGCACAACAATAAAACATATTATATTATCAGGGAATTTCATTATGTAGTAATTCTGTTAGATAGTTTGATACACTGGAACCCCCTGCAATTACCTGTACAGGCCTGGGCACATACTGTATACTGCCTCATGGCTAAAGCCAGTGTATGACACATGGTACCTCTTAATGTGCTATACATGTAAAATAAACACTGTACTCTGACACACAAAACACCTTTACTCGATTCATGATAGTATTCAGCAAAAGAAGGACAATGAACTTCAAAACTTAAGTAGTTTTATTGGAATGTGCACCTGTTTTTGACTAATAATGAGTCTGCTAGCTTCTGATATGACTTACTGCAGATTCCTAAAACTAAATTATGTAATATGACAGATGTTCATGAACTTCTCTCTGGGGACCACAAGTTCTTCCATGTATTTGAACTATTCCAAAGCTAACACACCTGATTCAACTTGTCAAATATTTATCACACCCTTGCAGGTTTAGTGCTACAACATAATGAAATGCTGGTCCCAGAGGAAAAGTTGTACATACTGTACTAGCATGACATAAAATAATCTGTGTACACTACCTGCATTGTTTTTACAGTACATTGAATTACTGTGAGATTCCGCATGACATGACCATTATAGATTGTTTGCAATATTTGGTTGCTGTTAAGTCCCCTGCCAACAAATAACTAAACTTGTAAGCATTTATTTTTAGTTTGCCATAATTTGTCAGATTTAAATAAGAATGCACAGTATATCCACTCTATTTTTCAGATGTGTTCTAGTTTCTTTCTCGTTTGAGGAATGAGGTTAGATATGTGAAATATGTCAATTAAACTTCACCATAACAATGGAAATACCATTGAAATGTGTTGGTGAAAGATGCCACCCATGAAAGTTCAAATATCATATTTGCGTACCAGCAAAACGATCCTACTATATTTAGGCTAATGACAGTTTTTTATGCAATTCTAAGTTGGGGCAAAATTGAAGTATATAAGGCTTGTTTAGTAACCCTTAATTTCAAGTATGTTGATGTCATCTCACCAATCAATTGCCTACCATATATCTCAGAAGTTCTTCTAAATTACGTTCTCAGGAAACTATTTTGAAAACATGAATTACGTTGTATGCTAACATATTTAGGGTGTTTTTACGTTTCAGCTGCACATTTTGCAATTAGGCTATATTCGTCCTTCAATTACGTTGCACCTGCACGTTTCATTTCTCTAGTTCATGCAAGAACATACCATAGCGTTCAAAATTATATTCTAATGCTAAGGTTAGCCATGTGGGTACCGAGGGTAAGGTTAGGGTTAACATTACAAAAAGATGACAAAACACACCTTGATTTTGGTGAAATATTTTTGTAAAATAATTGTATGATTTTTGTTGGTTTCAATTGCTACATTAATGAAGTACAATATTTCTCACATGTTGGTATTTTGAGTTTGTCTCTATAATTATATTGTTTATGTTTTTAAGGTATTGTTTGTGCATTGCCAGTCAGGGGTGACAGTAAATATGGAGCCCACTGTAGATGTCATGAATCTGTGGACTGAGCACAGGATGGTTGTTGCCCTCCTGTGGCAGGCTTGGACATGTTTCTATTAGATTCATTACATGTATTCATTCTCCTGTCTTTTGTTTCAGTCATTAGCACTTCACCAGCTGATCAGTGTTTCCAATTAAGTGTTCGTATATATGTAACCCTTTGCATGTTTCGTGTTGTGCGTTATTTTTACCCTGTATTCATGCATGGAAGGTTGTGCCAAGTGTGTAAGGAGGAGGTCTGTTTATTCATATATTCTCTATATTACTGAATGTGTCTTCACCAATTATTGTGTCATACGTAGTATAGGGTTGGTACAGTGAGCCAGGCGTACACTATATTTGTCAATCGTGTCTATGCCACGTATTCTGCATATGTAGACTTTCTATAGTAGTTGTGGTGCAGCCCTCTTCCAGTTTGTGATTCAGCTCCTCCTGAAAGCCTGGAATGTCTGATTCCTGTCTTCACAAATAAATCAAGAAGATAGAACTCCTGCAGTCTGCCTCCGTCACTCTACCAACACAACCTTTACAGTAGATCTATGTATCACTGATTCTTGAGATAAGAGACAAAACATGTCCTACACTGAAAAGTTATAGTTTGCATTAAAAATCAAGAAAAGTAATTCATTAAAATACTTTATTTAAAAGTTCAATATGAAAGAACTGTTGATACTAATGGAACTAAATTTCTACGTATTTGCATACATTTATTGCAATTTCATAAGATATGGGCACTGTGCTATGTAATGCATGCAAATTAATCTGTCCTCAACAAGAGGTCACAATATCAAACTGCAAATGAAAGTGTTTAAAAATTCTAAAAATGTATAAATATACATATCATATGAATTTAAATTTTTGATAAATCTGTCAGATTTTTTTATAATTCTGAATACACCACATTCCAAATTATTATGCAAATGATATTTTACACTGATTTTCCTAAATCAAAAAAACTCATGCACTTTTCCAAATTACTATGCTCAACAGAGTTTCATAACATTTTATAGGTTGTAAAGAACAAAAAATGATAATTTGTTGAATTTGCAGCATTATTTACTGAAATAAAAAGCTATTTCAATCAAACAGGTTAAGCTACATGTTAACATAGGACCCCTTCTTTGAAATCACCTTCACAATTCTTGCATCCATTGAACTTTCGAGTTTATGGAGAGTTTCTGCTTCAATTTCTTTGCAGGGTGTCATGGTGCATTGTCATGCATGAAGATGATTTTGCTATGGAAGGCACAGTTCTTTTTGTACCATGGAAGAAAGTGGTCAGTCAGAAACTCTATATACTTTGCCAAGGTCATTTTCACACCTTCAGGGACCCTAAAGGGGCCTACCAGCTCTCTCCCCATGATTCTGGCCCAAAACATGAATCTGCCACCTCCTTGCTGATGCCGCAGCCTTATTGTGACATGGTGGCCATCCACCAACCATCCACTACTCCATCCATCTGGACCATCCAGGGTTGCACGGCACTCATCAGTAAACAAGACTGTTTGTATTTCTGGGCCCACTGCAACCGTATTTGCTTGTGAGCATTGGTTAGGGGTGGCCGAATGGTAGATTTATGCACAACTGCAAGCCTCTGGAGGATCCTACCCCTTGAGGTTTGCGGGACTCCAGTCACCAACAGTTTCAAATACCTGTTTGCTGCTTTGTAATGGCATTTAAGCAGCTGCTTTCTTAATCCAATGAATTTGTCTGGCGGTAACCTTCCTCATTATGCTTTTATCTGCACGACCCGTCTTGTGCTCTGAATCAACCACAAATCTTTTCACAGTACATTGATCACGCTTAAGTTTTTGTGAAATATCTAATGTTTTCATACCTTGTCCAAGGCATTGCACTATTTGATGCTTTTCCGCAGCAGAGAGATCCTTTTTCTTTCCTAAATTGCTTGAAACCTGTGGCCTGCTTAATAATGTAGAACATCCTTTTTAAGGACCCCCTTTACTTTTCTTGCTCTTGCTGGATGCAGCAGTACAAAACATGATCTTGTACGTTTTAAAAAAATTGTATTTTCAGCAAAAAATGTTTATATAACCGGTCACAGCTTTAATGTTTCAACACTGTCTTCTTAATATGATCATATTAGTGAAGAATTATGGAATAAATGTTGATATTTAAGTTTAAGTAATAGTAGCAGCTAGCTAATAAGGTAAAACAAAATGGCTCTAGTGTAGAAGGCATGATTATGATTAAAAAATGTCATTTTGTCAACTCAGTCAGGGGTCAACATCAGATTATATGTCAGACAGTGTTGACGTCTTAGCTGACAGAGTTCAAAGGTGCTCCCAAAAACTCTCTGTAATGCAAAACTACTAGTTAACATCATTATGCACCAATAAATGTTAACTAACATGATGCAAATTATTACACAGGCTAGCATTCATTTTTTATCTATACTGTGGCTAGAAAGAATCCATCAGTGGAGTAGCAAAGAATAAAAATAGGGAGTATCAGAGACAAATAAGTAAAAAATTAAACAGTGACCCAGACAGCAGAAGGGACAATCTCGAGAACAGGATCCAAAACAAAAAAGTCTGACAAATGGGAGAATTAGGACAAAGGGAACAAAGGCATCGCAGGATGTACTGGAGGGGTGCTCAGAAAAGATAGAGTCCAGGGCTCTGCAGAATGCAATGCAGCATAGTTCAGATAGTCCATTAGGACAGAGTATGGAAGAGCTATCAAAAGCATATGTGCTCTTGCAACAGAGAGAGAAAAACAATAAAAAGGCATTCAAGGGAAATAAAAGCAATGAAAGAATAGTTTTTAAAATGAACAAAAGAGCAAAAGCAACTCAGAAAGCAGAAATGGCAAAAAGGGAAAGCTCAAATAATTGTCAAATCAAATGGCAAACAAAAAAGAGACAAAACAAAAAAGACCCACCACAAACTAAAACTGAGAGGATGATTTCAGGAAGCTGGCTTAGACACCCTAACATTATGAAAGCTCTTCTTTTCCTCGATGTTCTCTGCCATGAACTCAAAATGAATTAACAGACTACAGATTCACAGAGACGAGCCACAGAAAACTGGCAGTACCAGGAAAGATCTTATGGAAATATCGACTTCTCCATAGGATCCACCAGTTTGGTTTCAGTTACAAGGGACTGAGTGAAAGAAAACAGACAGCAAAGAAGCAGACATTTCTACAGCGTATCAGCCAGATACAGATGTTCAGGAGTTCTTTGTGAAATCATCTTGCATGACGTCTGATAAAACAGACACCATCACTAGGAACAAGCTGAAGCACCAGTGTATGACTCTGAATGACTCCATGCTGAACCTCCACAGTGACTTCCTCAACAGGAACCCAAAAATGAAGCTCAGTTACTCTTCCTTCTGTGCTCTGTGGAACTTCTATGTTACAGCACCAAAGGAATCTGATAGGAATACATGTCTGTGTCAGTATCACGAAAAGGCACACTTAAGGCTTCAGGTTCTAAGGTTATCGGGTGTTGTGAAGTCGACCAAATTAGAGGACAGCTTTCAGTTATTTTGTTGCTCTCCAGCAAGTAAGGCCTGCCTTCTTCGCATCTGTTTACTGTGCACAAACAAGCACACAGTTCTGGCTCCAGAGCAATGTGGAGTCAGTTTTGAATGGAGGCATTGGGAGCGAGTTCAAGAACACATATCTAGTGGGATCCACTTCAACATGAGACATAACTTGCACAGCGGGAGTCTTTCAGAGCTGCTTCATGTGTACGAAGAGAAACTTAGATGTGAGACAACAACGTGTGCCTGGTTAATAAAACAGAAAAAGCATACAGAAATTTTATTGAGACCTGCAGTGCTAACACAGTCATCGTACATGTTGGTTTTTCAGTATCCTGGAAGTGTAAGTATGTGTCTGAAGTTCAGGCCTGCCATTTTGGCCAGAACTTGCCTCAGTTGACTATTCACACTGGAATGTTTTACACAAAGGGTGAAAAGGCAGTGTTTTGCACAGTTTCAGAGTTGAAGATACAAAATGCAGCAGCAATCTGGACTCGCATGGATCCAGTCCTTAAAGATATAAGGGCAAATTGCCATTGGTTTCTACTGTGCACTTTTGATTGGATGGTCCCCGTAAGCAGTATAAGAACAGGAAGAACTTCTTCCTCTTTTCTGAGGTACCACCAACTCTGGGCTTTAACAGGACCACCTGGAATTATTTCCCAACATCCCACGGCATGGTGCCCCTGATGGCATTGGGGGAACCGTAAAAAGAACAGCAGACACATTGGTTCTGCGGGGGAATGATGTCACGGATGGAAAGGAATTTTTTGAAAAGATCTCAAATTGTTTAACTAGTTCAGGTCAATTATAGTGGATCTCCAGAGTCCAGGTTATTCATTTTCTTTTGATGCCAGGCACATTCTAGCCTTTTCATTTGTGCCTTTAATATCCTCTTCCCAGGTTTTCTTCGTTCTAGTCTTTCTCACTTTTCCCTTGACATTCTGTCCCTTTTTCATGTCAAAGCTGATTAAAATATTTGTAATCAGTTTCGTTCCCCATCAGGTTGTTAACACTGTCAGTTTGTCAAGGTATTTTTTTAATGAAATATATGTTACTATTATCCAATTGACTGTCTTTATACATTAAAACACCAACTGAACTACATGCAGTGGTGTCTTATTTGCATAAAAACACTGATTATATATATTTAATAATAAAAATGACTATACAAAATGAAGGTATTTTGAAATGGCATTTTCCAAAATACTGTACAATCATAACAAAAATGTATATAATGCATTTTCTTACTTTACTCTGCTAAGAAACACCATTAATAGATAAATACATACTTTACACCCTTCTTGAATTGATCACATTAAAATAAATTATTTATCAATTATTGTGTCACACAGAGTTGACAAATATCAAGTTATGAAGTAAATAAATGTTTAAAAAAAGGTATTTTGATGAAAACCCTGTTCCCTTGCATGGTTTGAGACCTGTGTTTATAAATATATCAGTTATAAATTAATGTACATTCAAATTTTTTTTTGAAGATTTAAAAAGTAGTTTTGTCCCTTAATTTTAGAACCAGTGGTATATACACTCATGAGAACAGCACACGATAAAATAATAATTCAAAAAAGAAATGGGATGAAGTGTCACACTTTTGTGTAGGGTGTAGTGTGGAGAGAGAAGAAGACAGATGCAGGTAGATGGTAAAATAATGATGGTTTACTTGAGAGAGTTAAATCCAGGTAATGTACAGAAATATGAAGTTGCAGGTGTCAGGAATTGTGAGCAGCACAACGGTATATAGACTAATTAAACAACGTGCTCTATAGCAGCACGGACGCTAAAACTAAGTCTATAAAGAGTGTACGCATAGAGACTCAAAACAATACTGCACTCTTCTCACAACTTGCAAAATATTTAGACATTTAGACAACCCTCAGCAACAGGTCATTAATGAATCTCCTGATTCACCACTGCATATAAAGCCCATCTAGCCACAGGCTGTAGGCAATTGCTATTTAAGACTAATAGTCCTCACTCTATTGAGACCGGCTAATGCAATAGGGAAACGGGGATGGCGCCAGATTTCCCACTATACATACAAATGAACAACAGAACATACGCTTTTATACATAAATCCATAAACACATTATAGCGTCCATGTCACAGTTCATCTGTCCATGCTAGCCCTCCCTGGGCTAGAATATGACATGAAGAAGTATAAAAATGTAAACATTGCCATGACATGATTATTGGCACCCTCTTGAAGATGTCAAATCAATTTTAATAGAAGAGCTAAATTGCCATTTCTGTGAAATTCAACTCACTTAAATCAATTATTAGCGCTCACGTGGCTTGAATTAACTATATAAATAAATGATGGCTTTATTGCTTTAAAAAGGCCACTTGCATTTATTGTTCCTTTTTCACAATGGTGAAGGGTACAAGGCCATCTTCAAACACCTTGGCACAGTTTGCACTGTTATTTATTAATAGGATTGCTGCTCATGGAACTGTCAAGAACCTCCCAGACGTGGTGGGATGAGGAAAATTGATCAGAGAATTATTGGAAGGTTGGTGGAAAAACCACCACATAAAACATCCACAGAGCTTAATGCGGAACTGGAGCAGTGTGGAGTAATTGTTTAAACCTGTACCATACGCTAAACGAAGAAAAGCATTATGGGCAAAGGCAAGGGGGACTCTGCTGCTGAAAGAAAAAACATAGCGGTAATGTCACGACTGCCAACATAACATACCTAGAGAAACCACAATCCATCTGGTAAAATGGTTTGTAGACAGACAGATTTCCAAGGCATTTTACAGCTAAATGTACTACCCAGTGTCATAAAAATAGTTATGGTTAAGACTATGGGTCCACGAGGTCCACGTGGCGTAGTGGGCGATGTTGATGCCTTGCAGGACAAACTACGTTGTGATGGTCAGTTGTTCGAGTGTGACTATGGCTTCTCTGACTTTGCCCGGACTTCCAGAATGAGGCAGCACAAACTGGCATGGCACTGCCAGAGAGTTGGAATAGATAAGTTGAATTATTTACCTTGCCACGTCGCCATCAAGTGACTCCCTGTGTGCAGATCGGATGCCTGTAAATTAGATTACAGGAGTATAGTTAGTTAGTGTCAATCCTCCCATGCATGAGCTGTTGACTAAAGGCTTCTATGTTAGATGAGCAGTGTGAAAAGGATCAGCCAGCGCGGCGACGTGGTTGGATGAACCATGTGAGTGCCCTTCACCATCCTGTATCTGTCCAGGGGGTGTTGCCAAGCATCTGACGTAGAAGGGTTAGTGAGAAAAATTTAACAAAACCAACTGGGAGTGGAGAAAATGGGGAAATTATTTTTCTTTTTAAATGAAGATCATGGGTCCTCCATCAGGACAGCAATCCAAAGAAAACGTCTAACAGCACAAATAGTGGCCTGTTTCAAACTGGCCAGCAATCAGTCCTGATCCAGTCAAAATCCAATTGGAATCCTTTCGAAAGAGTTTAAATCTGCCATTGGCAAAAAAAAGCAAACATTCAAGGACTTGAACAAATTGCCATTGAAGAGTGTGAGAAACTACCAGCAGACTGGTGCAGGAAGCTTCTAAACTGCTTAGAGATGTTTGGAGGCTGTCATTGTTGACATGGGTTGTGCAACCAAATATTAGGCAATTGTGCCTTTAAAATTGTACTTATTGTAAGTTGAAAGATGTAGGCATATTTTTCTGTTGAATTCATTTGGATATCCTATTAAAATATTCAGATTATAAAAAGTAGTGGGTACATTTCCAATTATTTCTGAAGGTATTATACATACAAATTTGCTGCCAATAAGGTTGACCAGATCTGTATATCCAAATTGCACTTGAGATAATGAATTGTTGGCTTTTAACAAATCAACATGGATTTGACATATTCTTTGTTACATCTAATGTTTTGACTGTACACCAGTGATGGTGTACATCTTCTTTCCTTCTATCCTGTTCTCCATCGATATCTTTACCACATATATTATTCAATTTCACAGAAGTATAAACTAAAGGTGCTCCTTCTCATTTCGTCATAGTGAACCACAAAATGACTCCTGCATGTCTTTTTCTCAAGGCCTGTTTGCTGCATATGCCAAATACACAGCCGCTTAAGGCCCCTGACTTCTATGGGTCACGCAACCTCAGAGGTTTTAATAATAAATATATATTCTGTTTACATTAATTATTAATAGTAATGTCAGGTATTGAACTTCTATAGCGCTTTTGAAATCCCTTCAAGAGTAAAAAAAAACAATAATCCCTTCAAGGGTAAAAAAGAAAAACAGTATGTTATGACAGCTTAGGGAGTCGAGGCCACATCTTTGAATCCAGCATCCTTCGAAGATGGAACGGGTCAATTTATGAAGTAAGCGGAGAAGCAGTTGGTGGTTTAGAGAAGACAAGTCTTGGTGAAGCTACAGGACTTCCCTTCTGTGTGGCACCCACTAGACTGCTGTATATGATAGCTAAGAAAACCTTGACCGAGGGCCCGTAGGACTGTGCAGCTTAACTATGGGGGCTGCAGAGGACAGAACGATGTTCCTACTAGTTCCCATTTTAGTTTAAAAGAAGCACAGGTATTGATTGCTCCATTCTAGGGAGACTGAACTAGCAGATTTTTCACAGGCTGGACAAGCTTGCTGACAGTGGAGAGCAGAACCTGAGGTCCCACTGCTTCTGCTGATCTATTGGGAGTAGTAGGTTCAAGCACCATTTATGCCTTGTTTGTATTCTTGCTGATGCCTAAAAATATAGAAAACAAAACTGCCTGGGGCTCTGACATTCATGGGCCCCCTTGACTATGGTCATTGTTAGTCATTCACTCAAATATAATATCCAAATACTAATATGGAAATTTAAAAAAAGATGACTAGCCAATGAATGGCAATATACTAGGAATTGTAGGAAATTATCTTTAAAATGTCTGGGTTTTTTTCTTCTCTGCCTTGGCACAGTAAATAGACTTGTGTGAAAATGTCTTTAACTGTCTAGAGCTGGCCGTGATTATACTGAGAAACAATAAATTAATTCTCAAAATTGGGTATTTAAAACATAAAAATGTAAGTTCAGGAACCCCAGCACAATTATAGCCAAGGCATTGATAAACAAAGGTATTTTTATTTGCATTTTCTATTACTCTTAAATACATATTGGCACTTCAAGCTCAATACCTTGAGTCATAATGAATACTTCTATGCTGATAAAGAAGAAAGAGATGAGTCATAGAATCCAGTGTTTACAAACATAATAATATTATAAATATGCTTAAAAACTAGAATGTTACATCATATCCATTATCCCTAGTTTGCCCTAAGGTTACATTACAGTAGATTTTATGACTGTATGCATAAAAACTTGTCTAAAAGATACTACTATTCTAAAGAATATGAAAAACATTTGCAGCTTACAGGATCATGTATGCAACTTTTTCATCCAAACCAATTGTCTAAGCATGGACAGTAGTAAATCTTCCCATCAATCTATCTGTATATTTGTTACCCTCAGGTTCCTTAAAACCAGGAAGTGTCCGCTACAAATTCAACTTCATAGCTGATGTAGTGGAAAAGATAGCGCCAGCAGTTGTTCACCTGGAGCTTTTCAAGAGGTGAGGCAGCAAAATATTGGAGCATTTTACTCTTTCTGTCAGTAATGTATGAACATATTTTGTTCTGCAGAAACATTGAAGAAGGCCTCAATACCACAGTTGCGATCAACATCAAGGACATCACGTCAATTTTGCTATGCAGACTATTGCAAATTGATTAGTGTTCTTTCTACTCAGGTTGCCATTTTCACACCAGGAGGTCCCAGTGTCTAGTGGTTCTGGATTCATTGTGTCAGACGATGGCTGGATCGTCACCAACGCCCATGTCCTTACCAATAAGCAGAGAATTAAAGTGGAGCTGAAAAGCGGAGTCAAATATGACGCCTCCATCAAAGATGTGGACACAAAGCTGGACATTGCACTTATCAAAATCGAGTCAGAAGTGAGTACTTCCTTTTCCTCGTACTCTGCCTGTTCGCCCAAAGACCCACTTTCTCTTGGTGTTCAAATCAAATGTTGCCAATGTTTTATAATCACTCATTAATGGGTAAAACGATGAGGTATACTAGTTCTATTGTCACCTGGATGCTATTGTACCTAAGCAATTGTGGCACAACACCCATTCAAACATAACTGAAGTTGGTGTGAGCAAATAATGTGAGTGGCATTCCTTGTTAATAAATTCATGTTTTGATAGAAGGAACTCACAATACTACTAAGTCATGACTCCAAATATAGGGGTGTTTCTGGTGTATTGTAATTTATATTCATTTTGAGAGAGTTCAGCTGCACTAGATTTAGCTACACAACAACATTACAATGTAGAAATTGGTTGAGGACACAAGACACAAGGGGGAAGGCATTCTGGGAGATGATCGTTTGTTAGACTAAACCAATTAAGTCAACACATTTATTATTGACTAATGCAAGTATCACCAGATCTTTTTCACAGTTGGCCGAAGTGTCTGGGAATTATACTAATCCGACACAGCAATTGGCCAGATTTTCTAGGGCATGAAAGTTAAACAAGAGCCTTTCACCTGACTAAAATTAGATTCCACTAGTAGACAGGGTCAATTTGTCTTTTTTTTTTTTCTCTGAAGCTATTGGTTCTGTTCTTCCAGCCTTTTTTGCCTTTAGTTTTCACGAGTGGTGTTGTTACTACAACATGTATCACTGCAGTGGCAGGTGTTTATGTACACAGCTCCTTTGTGTGGCATTATGGGATTCTGAGCAAACAGTCCGCTAAAAGGCAAGACCCAAACCATAACTACAACACTATACTAAATATTACTTCAGTGCAGGCGAGAAATGCGGAACAGGATTAGATAGAATGGGGTCTGCGATGGTAAGCCTTCATATGCTGCAGCAGATCCCAGAGGTTGTCTGTAAAGTGAGGCTGTGATGGTAGAGCTTGAAGGACTGGGTAATAAACTGTAAGTGTCAAGATCCCAGCAGTAAAAATACTTCAGCACATAACAAGAGAAGGCAGGCAAAGACAGGCTTAGACTTAGATTAAAGTAAGAGTGCCTTGTAGGATTTACTGATGGTTGGGGGCTTTTTTTCATAGGGCAATCTATTTAAAAATATTTTCCTGTCTTCTGAGCCATTAGGTAAACGGATGTTCTCTTACTGGTTATAACGTATAGGAAGGTAGTTGTGATGACTTCATAAACAATACCATCATAAACAATACCAAAAATGTGTTATTCGGGAAGCCCCTAGTGTAGTTGTAAAGCCATATCTCTACCATGGCAAATATGGGCTTAACCTCATTTAAAACAATGTACTCCAGAAGCACCAACAGCCAACTTGGCCCAGACAAACCTACTTGAATTCTGTCCAGAGGGCGTACAACTTTTTCACATTATAGAAACAGAAAACTACACTTGCTCACTGAGCTATGAAAGAACTGGAGACAAAAAATTGCTAAAATGGTTGTTTTGAACATAAACTGCATACATATGAATTCACAGATAGTTCGGTGCTGCCATCTACTTTGTGTGCGTGCCAGATGACAAACGGCATGGGCACTAACAATGAGTCTACACCGGAGCATCAGCATCATTCACCATCCAAACACACATAGCACACGTTCGTTTCAAATCAACGTAATGTCCTTAACATTTTTTATGGGGTATTTTTATGAAACCAATAAGCAGAATCTAGGGAGACGAGTAGGTGAAGACAGAGTCGAAGGGCACAGACAGTTTGCCGAATGGGGTTCAAACCCTTGTCGCCACAGGACACATCTAGACTGGAGTCGGGAGCTTAGACCACTGCAGCAACTCCGTCACAGCTCTAAAAAACATTGTAAATAATTTTGGTAGAACACTAATGATGAAAGGACTGTGTCTGTTTAGGACTCATCTATGCAATCTCTGGAAATTGTTCTTTAAGGTAGCTGCATGCAGGACACATTAGCACCTCTCTTGTAGGCCACGGCTGGATTATAATTACGATTCTATCAAAAGAAATTCTAGTCGCTAGTAGGTGGTCCACAAAACCAGCATGAGGTGAGTTAGCGATCTAAGGTAAAGTAGACGCCAAACGAGAGAAGGCCCTACAATCAATTCGATTTGCACTTGCTTTTAGGGTTTTAATTAATCTAGGCTGCAGTACAGTGTGCTCTGATTAAAGCCAAAAGCTTTGTGCTTTCAGAATGGAGCCCTGGCCACTGTTCTCTATTGGCTCTTCTGGCAGGAACAAGACTTAGAGGAAAAGCCAGGGTTGGGTAGGTTACTTTTTAAATGTAATCTGTTACGTTTCTAGTTACCTATCCACAATCGTAAAAAGTAATGTAACTTTTGAATAACCCAAACTCAGTTACGTAATCTGAATACTTTCCAATAATTTTAGATTAAAAAGCTTACTGATAACAGTTAAATGTTTTTGTAATCTGATTACTGTAACTCCCCAACCCTGAGGAAAGCCAAAGCAGTTTTGAGTCAAAATAAATCAGCACTTCAGATCTCATGCTACGCAGCTCTATCTTTACACAATTACTTAAAAGCTAGGATGAATATTGATATTCTAGCAACATGATTAAGACCTGCCATTTTGTTTCCTTTGCTGTATATTTCAAGGCCCAGTTTGAGTCTCGTTGCTAGGGGTATCGATGTTCATAGGTGTGACTGAACGCCATCAGAAAACAGTGCAGTGATGTGAATTCTATGATCTTCCCTAGAGTCTACTGCCGGTGCTTCTACTGGGTCACTCATCTGACCTGCGTCCTGGGGAGTTTGTGGTGGCAGTGGGCAGTCCCTTCTCCTTGCAGGTAAAGGCAGAGAATGTACTCAATGCACTAACACATGAAAGGATGGAAACACTAATCGACCACAGCAAACATGAAACAGTCTCCCAGTCCCTTTGATATAAGTTGATGTTGAACCTTTGTTTTAATTGTCTTCTTTGCAGAACACTGTCACAACAGGCATCATCAGCTCAGCCCATCGGAACGGCTTGGAGCTTGGACTCAAAGATCCTGACATGGAGTACATCCAGACGGACGCTATTATCAATGTGAGTCGCAATCTGCTAAGTAAATTGCACCACGTTTGTGCACAACATTGACAGTGCACATCACTGGGTATAGGACACCATTTAGGAGTCAAACAAGACTGCCAAGCCTTTGTATCTAGAACATTATTTTGCAGCCTGTGCATGTCCAGACATATCATTAAATATAGTATATAATTTCTGTTTTGTATCATTTTGGTTATTTGGCTACTATTGACAATAACATTTGTTTAATGTCTCTGTTTTCACAGTATGGCAACTCGGGGGGACCACTTGTCAACTTGGTAAGGAGATAAACAGTGTGATATTGTATGTGAGAGGGTTGTAATATGTAATCAGTACCGGTACATTTGTAATGCTGGCAGCCTGTGTATCTTTCAGTTTTTCATTTAGGAAAGAGATTTGCAATGTAATGTTTTTTCTTCTGTGTATGGCTAAATGCTCAAGATCCCCATTCTGTATTTTACTACAACATCTGTTGTTTTAAAATTCGCCATGGGAAACATTATTTGATTATTGGCAGACCTTTTGTAAGAGTGATACCTTATGTCTGTCTATTGATGTCACTGCTGGAAAAAATAGACCTATAGTTGCCATTAACCGAGCCGTTCATTGCCCCCCATATTATACTTTCTGTATTCCTTGTAGAATTTAAAAGTAACTATGCACACCATTGCAGCGGTCCAATGCATTTACAATACAAAACGTTGAATTATCTAGGCTATGAAATGCAAATGACGTGTTCCTTACTGTAGTCAGAGCATCTGACTAAATTGTATCCCTGAGCAGGCAAGTTGACCAATAAGAATGTTCTGTCCTTGAGCAAGACATTTAACAATAATTGCTACAGATTCTCCATAAATCATGGCTGATTTCCTGGCTAATAGCCAGGGGGTCCTCAGGTACAATGGAATTTGCAAACTATAATATCCATAAATAAGAATGAATATGCCTTGTGTCATACATGAAACTCACAGAACGGAAAAGGATATAGCAGATATATACAGTTGTTTTCTTCCATTGGCAATGTAGCTTTAAATAAAATGCGTTTTTCAGATGCATATTTTCTTATTTCAACGGAAAATGCTAGTCATGCTTGTCATTTGTTAGTCATTAAATATGTACTTGGGTTCCAAGGATGGAGAAGTCATCGGCATTAATACTCTGAAGGTCACAGCAGGAATATCCTTTGCCATTCCAGCTGACAGAATACGCCAGTTCCTCACCGATTCATATGACAGACAAATGAAGGGTTTGTATAGCACAATTCTTCATTACCGATTTCACTAATTTACCAGCTAACTTTAATTTTGTCATATCTATATAATGATGTGGTATGACATTTCTTTGTTACTATTTTCTAATAAGGAAAGACACTGCCAAAAAAGAAATATATGGGTGTCCGGATGCTTCAACTCACACCTCAGTGAGTAAACTTGTAGTTAGTTGCTTAATATTGCTCCATATGTATAACTCCTGGTGTTAATACACATTTTTATTCCACTGTGTTAGTAATTATTTGTAACTACACATTTGAATGTCACCTATTAATTACATTGTTTACAACTCATACTAGAATGTGACTTGTAAAATGTACCAGTATTTGCAAGATAATGTGGGCGCCAAAGCAGTAAAGTCACTGCGTTATTGTTGAGATATTGTTATTCAGCTGCGTTATTGAGATAACGGTTCAAATCCTGCTCACAAATTAGCTCTGGTCTACAATTGAGGACAGTGCAATACTGTCTGGTTTGGTAGGTTCATCACCGAATATGGTTGTCTTGACTCATTTCACTCTAGAAACTTCTTGTGGACAGGGAGCCAGCTCAATTTCTTACCGCTGCTCAAATTTCCTGTAATTTCTTCCCTTCTAACCTCTTCCTGATTCAGCTATGTCTCATAAGATAAAAAGGTACAATTTAAGGAATTTACTTTTATGTAAACTACTATCTGAACAAATCATGCCAATAAGCTAGCATTCTTACAATTGTCCATAAATGCTGATCTTGTTAGTTTAGTCAGTCATTCTTTTTCTGGATTTTGCCAACTAAATTATTTTGTGTGACCATTTCTAAGTCTTGTCATTCCGGGTTGATGTAATATCTTCTGTCGTCCTTCCAGTTTGATCAGAGAACTGAAGGAGCGGGAGACTGACTTCCCAGATGTGACCTCCGGCGTGTACATTTATGAGGTGCTGCCAGGAACTGCTGCCTCCAGGTGAGATGCTGTCCCAAATGGCGCCCTATTTCTTAGAGTGTGCTACCCTTACTACTCTAGGAAATATGATACTACTTGGAGACAAGCCGAGTCAAGTTTACACATCTTAATTGGCAACCTATGTTATCTCCCCATAGCAACAGCAGGTCTGTTACTTTTACTCAAACATGACAATATTTAGGTGTATTATGCAAATAATAAGACTGGAATACTGAAATGAATCTGTCAATTGCACCTTTTGAAATTGGAAACTTACTTAGTATACCAAATAATAAGGATATGTATGTATAATATGCATAGTCATTATTAAAAGCTTTTAAAACAGTTTGGTTTGTGATGCCTAACGGGATACTAGACTGTTGTTTATCTGTTAGGTCACGGTCAAATGGGATTAGCAGCTGGGCTGTGCATTAAAGTGTTTGAAGGCATCTGGATATATTTCAAACAGAATGGAATATGGACTCTCCTGTGGTTTTAACAACCAAACTCTGGTCCAGCAACCATCCAGAGCCAAGGACTTCCTCTTCCTAGATATGCCCAAAATTGCACCCTATACCCTTTATAGTGCACTCAATTTGCCCAGAGCACTTTTACTTGAAACCCTTTTAGACCATTCAGGTTAGATCAGCTCACCTCTCCACACAATCCTTTCTACACTAGTCCTACCAGACAGTCTTCTAAACCTGAATGCCTTTTCAAATGACTAAATGTACTCATATAATAATAAGCTGACCTGGCTAGCACTACCACTACTTTACCCCCTTCCTTATGTCCACTTCAGTCTAAAGGTCAATGTGTTTTCCTCTACGACACTAGATGGTTTTATTTAAAGTAATTTTCAATAATAGCCTGGAAGGTGTTTGTGGCATAATGCCAATGCTGTTATGCCAAACACTGGCAAGACAATCACATAACGTAAACCAAACAAGTTGGCAGGAGTACAAGCAGATGTGGGACCATGCTAGCTGTTCTGTGTTTTATCTCACTAGACAGTGACTAAAGCTTAAATGTAATGTTGCCCATGCAGTGCTGGCATGATCAGCCATGACGTGATCATCAGTATAAACAACAACCCTATCCAGACCACAGAGGAAGTGAGCGATGCTGTCCAGTCAGGCGGTCGTCTGTCCGTGGGCGTGCGGAGAGCTAAGGAAGACATCATATTAGAGGTTGTCCCTGAGGATATCAACTGAGGGCCTGTTTATCTGTCTCCACTCACTGGGAACCTTGGTCCCAGATAGCTTTGTACTCTTTCCAACTCCATTGCTCATTGTTTGCTATGACAATGAGTGACAAGGAGTTGACATGATAGCAAATATAATGCGGGTTTCACGCCATGCACACATCGAAAATAGTTTCAAAACACATCGGCATACACTCTACAAGTGTTTGGAGATCCTTGAAGTGTGCAACATCATTCTTCCACAAGAAAGTCCCATTTGGTGTTTTTAGTAATGGATGTTTTAGGTGTATTTCCAGAATCGTTCATACAGTACATGTTTATTTTGATGAAGTTGGGCCGTCTTTATCACTCAGGCTCCTGCCAAACAAGCCCCAACCAACACACCTCATAGTCACTGGGATCTCTTCTAGCCTTCTTGGTGAAATGGACACCAGCAAGCATTTGTGTAGCATCTTTGTACATGAAGCTTTGTATAATGAGATATTAATTCCACACCTGTTTTGATATATTTGTGTACCAACTAGAACAAGTTTTTTTATATACAGGTCCTTCTCAAGAAATTAGCATATTGTGATAAAGTTAATTATGTTCCATAATGTAATGATAAAAATTAAACTTTCATATATTTTAGATTCATTGCACACCAACTGAAATATTTCAGGTCATTTATTGTTTTAATACTGTTGATTTTGGCATACAGTTCATGAAAACCCCAAAATCCTATCTCAAAGAATTAGTATATTTTATCTGACCAATAAAAGAAGTGTTTGTAATACAAAAAAAAGGTCAACCTTCAAATAATTATGTTCAGTTATGCACTCAATACTTGGTCTGGAATCCTTTTGCAGAAATGACTGCTTCAATGCGGCGTGGCATGGAGGCAATCAGCCTGTGGCACTGCTGAGGTGTGATGGAGGCCCAGGATGCTTCGATAGCGGCCTTAAGCTCATCCAGAGTGTTGGGTCTTGCGTCTCT